>JAFBJU010000713.1:591984-607654 GCA_016785305.1 Colistium nudipinnis | reverse complement strand
GGGGGGGGGGGGGTCTGCTTTAAAGTTGGACTCCGATTGCGCACCGTCTGTGTCCTGGGGTCCACCACAACCGGCAGCTGATGTGGCAAAGCAGCGGTGACCACCACACCGATCTCCATGTCCTCCTCAAACAGACAAAAGCCAAGCGTTTCTATAGCACGACTTGGCACAGACTCGACCGTCCGCGAGGCTCACGGCGAACAACCACAATAAACCGAGCTGCCACGGAGGCTTCGCTGGTTCAAATAAAACGTGTGATGTAAACTTTTTTTGTCGGAGATGATGGGCGAGGGTGCTGTTGACCCAGTTAGGAGAGTGCTAGGCTAGCTAACGTTCACAGTTGTAGCCGAAGAGGCTAAATGTTAGTTTTGGCCTCTTACTTACTCATAATGTACAGACGGACAACAAATCCAGGCAAATGCCCAATATCAAACTGTTTATTATCAAACCTAGTTAAAAAGGTAAAGTTGGCATGCGGCATTTTTCCCCGGTTAGCTTTCGTTAGTTCTATCAAACGAAGTTGCACTTTCAACACGTTATATCGTTATAATACGTTTTTTTTTAAACAGCCAAACATTATACAGCACTTTAAAACGGTTGCCATTATTTTGATGTTGTGTATATCTGTATTGACATATTTCTCTGCTCCCCGAGATTTTTTTCTTTTTTTTTTTTAGACCAAGTTTCGTCCAAACTCCTTACCAACAACTTTAGAATATAAGCCCAACCAAAAAAAAACATCCGACACACAAACGACAACGACTCACCCTGTCGGCCCACGATTTCCGCGACGTGCTCGGAGCTCGGCACGGACACACACTCGGTGGTGTTGACGCTCTTTCGCCGGCTCAACAGCGAAGGTTCGGCCTCGTAGCCGGACTCTCCGTACGGCGTGTACGGAGAGTCCGGCTGCATCGGCACGCCGCCGGGCGGTAGCAGGGCGCAGACCGCGGAGCTCTCCTCCGGCTCGCCTCCGTTGTACAACAGGACAGTCTCGACGTGCTCCATCCCGGGCGGCAGCACCACGCCACCCGGTCCCGGCGGGAGGTGTTTGTGGCGGTGGGCCTGCGCTAGCAACGAACTGCTGCTGCTGCTGCACCCAGAGGAGATGGCGGCTGGTTCTTCGTCTTCGGGCGCCGTCTTCACTTCATCCACCGAGGGCGGCCGGTGCAGAGACAGGGGCTTCAGGTCCAGTACCGTGCCGAGGAGGTTGAAGTGAGACACCGGGGGCAGCTGGTGGTGGTGAAAGGAGAGATGTTCATCCGCTTGATCGTTGATCTGGCTCTGGGTACCGTGGTGCTCGTCAAGGCCCATACCGGCGAAAGCGTGCACTAGTGGCGGTGGGACCTCGGATTCTCCCTCATCGGCCTCCAGCAAAGACGTGCTACTGGGCATGGTGCAGAGGTGAGATAATATTGCCGTGAAGTAAAAATCGATATGAATACGGAATCGAGTGAGTTTAGATGTACAAAATTAGAAAAAGCGACCAGCGCCTGTTGGTTGAAATGTGCAGCTTTTGTTTTGTCTTGCTCCCCATGCAGCCCTCCCAACACCGTGATCCGTGAAACAAAGTCTCGCGTAGCTCTGCCACGCGAGACTTTGTTTCGGGGTCAGCCGTGTGTTCACAACAGTCATTAAGACGCACTCAGCACGCAGCAAAGAGCTGTGTTGATAGAATATGTTAATATTAATATGCTGCCCTTGCTTAAGGCAACGACACAATTGAACATTCTTGCAGACAACCCATTTTGAGTGAGAATATCAATGGGTTCAGCATATTTCATATGGTTGAATCTACTCCTACAATATCACAATATAAGAAAGAAAAAAGATATGGATCTTAACGAATTATAGTTAAAGCTGTCCTTCCACTACATACTCATCTTTTCAGTTGTTGATTCAGATTCAGTCTGTTCATGTGAGACAATGGGTGTCTTTATAGGGAAAGGGGGCCTTTATCATGATAACATTTTTTTTTTTTTTAGATCTCATGTTAACAGAAGCAAAACATATTGAGCATATATGCCCATATACAAATGTCATAAGTCCAGAACAATTCCTTACTTCATTTTGAGCAAACTAAGATACTGTAACGTAACGTGGGGCTATAACGACAGTATGACTATGACTGAGACTATGGGTGGACTTGAGCCACAGTCATGTTTCATCAAGTTTAAATGTTTGTGTAGATTCATATTTTTTTTATCACATCATCCTATTATAAAGTGTGTGGTGCGACATGCGTATCACGACATAATTTTAGGGTGTAGTGTTACAGCTTCGGCCACGTTGGAGTGTCATGCAACCAAGGAAGATGTTTCCCTACTCGGTGGACGTGGCTCACGTGATCTCCCAAGCGGCCATTCTCTCCTAGTTCTGACTAATGAGAGAGTGGGTAGGGGGCGGGTCATCAAAGATGACAGCCAATGCCGTTGCACGTTTATGCTACGTTATTCAGGATTAGTTGTATCCGGGTGAGCGTTTTGAGGTGAGTGGCTAGCGCTGCCTGAGACGAAATAAAGAAATAAGAAATGTTAATGTTTGTGTTTGCTGTAACTTGTATGATCAGGAATTCACATTTAATATACGAGTATACTAGCTATAGGGACATGTGAAAAATCCCAAGTGGTTATTTGTCGCTGAGATATAAAGCGGTAGCCGGCTAGCTAGTTAGCTTTAAGCTAACAACTTCTCGTTGATGATAATGTCCGGGGTCGCTTCGCCGGATTTTCTAATGTTATAACCACCATCGGTGTTGGTTTTGGTTCCATCTCTTGTCATGTTTGTGTCGACAGTTCCGCCTTCGTTTGAAGTTTTGAAGCGTTTGGCTCTCAGTCGTCAGGATGTACGGATCCTTCCGGGTGCTGCTGCAGGTGCTGTGGGCCCAGCTGCTGTGGGGCTGGGCGATGGGCTCCGAGCTCACGTTTGAGCTGCCTGACAACGCCAAGCAGTGTTTCTACGAGGATATCACCATCGGTACCAAATGCACTCTGGAGTTTCAGGTGCGTGAATCTCTTCCCCAGTCATTTCAATCCTCATGTTCAAGTGGCCTTTTTTTTAAGGTGTTCCGCACTGTTTTCTTGGAGACATGCTAAGTGGCTGAGAAATGTTACAGTTTTTTACGAGATACAGGTATTTTGGTAAGTTTTTACCCGTTTTAATAGTTGTAGGTCATGCTAGGTCATGAGTGTCTTTACTATTACTATGACTGTCACTGTGGGATGGGTACATTGTATATATTTCAAATAAGATAAGCTAATCCTTTGTTCAATGCACCTTGGGGAAAGGTACTGTGCTACAGAATATTAATACATAAGTATTTATAATAACAAAAAACAAACACAATAAAAATATGAATAATGTAAAGATTTCTTCAGTTTCCATTCCTAAAAATTACAACAGCTTGAGTTACCACAAACTAAACATCACTTGTCTTAAAGTTTCAAGTTATTATTTTGTTCTTGTAAAAGACTAAATTTTAAATGTTACATTGGATGTAACTGTCATGATGAGTTTTGTCTCAATACAGAGCATAATGTGACATTAAATGTTTTTTTTGTTTTTTTTTCCCCAACTGTGCATGTCTTACCAGGTCGTGACTGGTGGCCATTATGATGTGGACTGTCGTTTGGAGGACCCAGAAGGCAATACACTCTATAAGGAGATGAAGAAGCAATATGACAGCTTTACATTCACCGCATCCAAGAATGGCACCTACAAGTTCTGCTTCAGCAATGAGTTCTCCACCTTCACGCACAAGACCGTTTATTTTGACTTCCAGGTCGGCGATGATCCTCCACTCTTTCCCAATGAGAACAGAGTCACTGCTCTCACTCAGGTGAGCTATTCTGTGTGTCGACAATGCAGACCTTTTGAGTTTGCGTGCGTCTTGCATTTGCATGTGTTACTAAAAGAGCTGATGCACCCCTAGGAATTCGCCTAGTATAGCTCCAGCCAACCTCAAGTCTATGAATGAAAGTGATCTTTAAAGTTGTATTGGCAGTTGTTCAGAAATCTCAGTCACAGGGCCGATATCATACATTTTTATTCGTTGTTTCCACTTTTTTACCATTTCTAGATGGAGTCAGCTTGTGTTTCTATCCATGAAGCCCTGAAGTCAGTCATTGACTACCAGACACATTTCCGCCTCCGTGAGGCTCAGGGACGCAGTCGTGCAGAGGACCTCAACACTCGTGTAGCATTCTGGTCCATTGGAGAAGCCATGATCCTTCTGGTGGTCAGCATCAGCCAGGTGGTCCTGCTGAGAAGTTTCTTCTCTGACAGGAAGACAACTACAACTCGTGTCGGATCATAACAGTCTGTGAGCTCTGGGATCTGATTTATCACCTTCTTCCTCCATGGGCTTGTATGCATGGAGTTGGTTAGAATAGCAGTGCTAATTATAAATGAGATCATATTAAACTGCCCGGTCTTACAATCTGACATGTTATCCACATTCAGCACTGCTGTTCTTAAAACTTTATGCGAATCGGCCAGGAACAAAAAGGTTTAAAATGTTATTTAGAGGTTAAAAAAAATCTGATGAACACCTGGATCGTGTTGCTTGTAAATACCTGTATTGGAGGCAGTTGGAGCAGCTCGTCATAAAGTTGAAGCAACCATTACATACTTTGGATATTTGAAATTTCTGAATGTGTTCCTACTTTTTTTGGGTCCTTTTTTCTGTCCCACTTATCTCATACCCCCTCTCCATTTTCAGCCCAAACTTTTCAGTGAAATAACCAATAGAGTGGACAATTTAAGTAATTGAATTCATACTATATGGGTGCTGTGGATTTATTTAATTATCTGCAAAACATTGCATCTCAATCACTAGCAAGGCAGTGTTCATTTGTTTGTGAATTTATTTTTTCACCGTCATCAAACCTTCACTTAGTCAGAAAGATAATAGATATTGTGTTTGCTTTTATCAGCTATCATTTTAGATGATCAATTTGGAGGGTGTATGCTGCACAGCGAATAAGTCCTCCTTTGATATTATCTTCAATGAGTATAAAAATGTATGTTTTTTTTAAATGTTGATTTACCTATTTGCCTCTCCCTGCTGACTCATAAATGGTTACTGTGTATATTCATGCTTCAGTTTTTCCCACACCAAGATAAATTATCACCTAGATATCTCATTTGTGTGACTTTTTGTGGGGCGGGGGGGGTAACCTAATATTATTGTTATGTTTGAAAATGTCTCATTTTGTATGTTATTTGGTATTAACAACAGTTTTAAGTGCAACAACTTGTTATAAAAACTTTTCCAGTCTCTCGGTCCACTGCAATGTTTTATCTAGTCCGTCCTTTGCTCTTTAAAATGCAACAACCTATTTATGTTGTGGACTGATATGGTCCTGTATTGATTTATACAATGCACTTGTAAAATCCATGTTTTGCAAAATATTATTTAACGTATAATCATTCTATCATATTTGAGTTGTAGTTGTAATTTAAGATATACAACGTTCCATTACTTCTCAAAGAAAAGGATCAGGACCTGAAATTTCTATTGTGAATATAAATGATTCTCACTTTTCATTATTTGTCAGTTTTTCATCATGTGATTTAATGAAACATGTTAGCCTACGGGAAGCACTGCAAATTCAGTAGTATCTGCAAGCTTACTTCAGTCTGGTGGGGCCTAGTGTCTGACTATTCAATGTTTTTGCTGTTAAAAGCAGTTATGGCAGCATGTTTCATAATAATCAGTGAGTGAGTCAGATCCAATTCACGCCTGGTGGAATTAGGGGACTTGATTGAATTTTATTATAAATATAGCTGACAGGCTTTTACACCGAACTGAAAATACAAATACTGAAATATACCAAAAACACATATTTGACTTTGCAGCTCAGTCTTTTTGCCTTGGCTAACATTGGTAGAACCTTTCCCAAAGACTGTTAAACACCCATTATTGATATTATCATTATTTTTTAATTGGTTTGGATTATTTTGTTAGGATTTTCCCCACCAAAGTGACATGTCAGTGTTGGTGGTGCAGTGTTTGTATTTCCCTTTAGGTTCGTGACGTTTTTTTTCTTTGGGCATTTTAGACACAAATTAATTCCTGAAACTTTCTGGGAACTTGTTCAATTATTGGGGGATGCCTTTTCGAGTGTGCAGTTATCGAACCATCAATAATAAACACCTTGTTCTCAGTGCGGGGTAACATTTGGTCGTGCTTTTCATGCTTTTCACCTGTAGGGAGTGATATAATCAAGGACATCGCATCCTCCTATGTAGCCATCATTTCAGAACGCGTCTTAATCCGGCACAAATACATTTCATCGTTCTCTTGAAGTCGCTTTCCGCTTCCATTGTGCCTCCTTTTCCGACAAAGAAGAAGTCCCGTGTGCTCAAACGGGACATGTTTTGTTGTGCCATAATTGGCTACGTAGCGTCTCCGCCGCGCGGTGATTGGTCGCCCACGCGTCAATCATGCGCTGTAGGCGAGAAAAAAGACTGCGTTGCGTTTGCGATTTGACAGAAAGTGAGTCGTGATCATCCGGCGAAGCCGTGGGTGGACACAGCCTTCCCCCGCTCACCCTCCTCTGCGCCGCTCAGGTGTTTGTCGTGCCAGCTCGCCTGAAGGACTCCGTGTTCACGGCTAAAACAAAAACCTGTCTTTTGTCTCTCGGCGTTTGTGTTTGAGGGGAAGACCGAGCTGGACGTCGGGGATAGCCCCCGTGCGGAAGAGCCAACGCCGTTTTCCCAGCCGAAGCTAGCCGCCTCTCGCCGTAGCGGGTGGGGGTGGGTTGCCACATTTCGGCCCCTTCGGGAAAGTGAATCTAATCAACGTCTCGGGAGTATGCTTTGGTACAATGACAGTCACGGGAAGCAGGTGTAGCCGGGGGGAGCTCCTCGAAGCGGGGAGACATGTCAGTGGGTGAGTTTCTCTCGAACAGCCAATAAAGCGGTGTAAGGAGCTGCGGCTAAGCGGAGCTAGCCACAGTTAGCTAAGGCGATCAAGGAAGTTGACGAGCCACCCCGCTAGCTCGGAGACAAATGTGTCAGTGGACTAAGAGTCGTCTCAAACCAACGCGTTATTAAGTTAATCATTCACATCACAGGCTGGTCGCGTCCGTTTGTTAAAGTCTGAGTTGAGAACGTAACGAGTTGAACCCGTGGCCTTTAATCCGAACGCGACCATTAGCTCGGAAGTGGGAGCTGCTTGTAAACAAAGGGTCCCGAGCTCCACCTGTCCGCGGCAGCGAAGCGCCAACGGACGCCGTCGGTCTGTTCATCCGTCGGTGCCACGAGACCCGGAGGCATGGATCTTAAGACGGCGGTGTTTAACGCGGCCAGGGACGGCAAGCTGCGGCTGCTCCAGAAGCTGCTGGAGAACAAAGATGGACCCGAGGTGACAAAGTTGATGGGCGAGAAGACGAACGGGGCCACGCCGTTGCTCATGGCCGCCCGGTACGGCCACCTGGACCTGGTGGAGTACCTGCTGGAGTGCTGCTGCGCCCCCGTGGAGGCCGGCGGCTCCGTGAACTTTGACGGGGAGACCATCGAGGGGGCGCCGCCTCTGTGGGCCGCCTCGGCGGCGGGACACCTGAAGGTGGTCCAGTCCCTGCTGGGCCACGGAGCTTCGGTCAACAGCACCACCCTGACCAACTCCACACCCCTGAGGGCAGCCTGCTTCGACGGCCACCTGGACATCGTGAAGTACCTGGTGGAGCACAAAGCTGACCTGGAGGTGGCCAACAGACACGGCCACACGTGCCTCATGATCTCCTGCTACAAGGGACACAAGGAGATAGCCCAGTATCTGCTGGAGAAGGGCGCGGATGTCAACAGGAAAAGTGTAAAAGGTGAGTGGTCGACAAACGGGGGTCTCCTTTATCCACTTGATCTGAGACAACAAGGTAATAAAGTGATCGATTCAGGATGTGTGTGTTTCAAAGTTACACTCCGTTGTGTCGTGAGACAAGTGATGGATCTTGATGGTAGGTGTTTTCTATAGCTTGTATCAAGTTGTTTGTTATGCCGAGAAAACCCCATGAATAAATAAATGAGGATTACACTGGAGACGGCTAATGCCCACCCCATACATCACAGAGGATTATACATAGAGCCAAATGTACTCTAGGCTTTATCCACGGGGGGGATCTACAGCATGATACTATTAATTCACGCCTGCTGTATTTCCATCTGAAATGACTCAACACAATAACACGAACATCTGGTTTCACAAAAGAAGGCTGCACGGTCCACTTTGTCAGCAAGGACTGTGGGTGTGTCTGAAAAAACACATTTCCCCATCTTAATTGGAGTACAGTAGCAGTGGTTGGCTTCAATTCACGTTTTTGCTATACTAGATTCCAAAATAGCTGGTGTTCTCAATGGGTAGTCTCATCTCATCACGTGTGATATCGAGGGAAACTAGATTTCCCAGCTCTTTCTTGGATTTGTTATTATTCCCATTAAAAAAAACTATTAACCTGGAACAAATAGATTTCTGATTCGGTTTGTTGATTGAAATAACATTTAATTGAAATAAAGCTCAATACATGTTGTACACCTGCACCGCATATTCGCAAATGCATTCAGTAGCTTTTAGCCATCTAAAGCCATAACACTAGTGTTGAAGAGTATTTCTTCAATCTTTGTGCCAATTTTGACTCAACATTCCTCAATAACCTGAAGGAAAAGCCCTGCGGTAATCAAAGTCTTCTTGGTCAGGATCTGGTCGCTGTTGGGTCAGGTTAGAAATAACAAATATTTATTATCGTTTCATTATTGATGATTGTGTCGCCTCATCTGTCTAAATAGGGTTTGCCTCCATGTACAGTGAATCATCAGACTAAAGGCAAACGCAGGCAAAGTAGCGGGACTCGGACGTCTCGCGCTGAAAAGATGGGTTGTTATGGAATGTGTAGGGAAATGACATTGTGTATTGACCCAGATGAAGGAAAGTTATGTTTGTCTGTATTTGTTTAAGCCCGATGGAAGCGGTGGTTTCCCCTGAATACTGTGTCCTCGTGTAAAATTCTTGTGTAATTTCCTGGGAAGAGAACGAAGAACCGCAGTGTAAGTGGCCATATGATTGTGTCTTAAGCCTCCCCCTCTCTTAAGGGATGTTTTTTCTGTTTGAACGAAGATGTTTTTTGTTTTTTTTACTCTTTCAAACCATCTGTCTTTTCTGGCTAGAGTGTGAACGTTGTCATCCTCAAAGGAGTGTCCACTGTCCCTCGGATGTAAAGGGACAGCCGGGCCTCTGATTAGGTATTCCCCTCGCAGAGGATAAATACCTGAACTTTTCCACCAGTTCATTAGAACGGAAGAAGCCTCTTTGATGAGGGGTGAAACGTCTTCAAAAATCTTCACCTAGCCCAGTGGCCTACTTTGAATCGCTAGTGATCTCTACCAACTGTGTGTGTGTGTGGTAGGAAAAAAGGGACTTCCTCCACCGCATGATCCTGGAGTCAGCTGATCGCCATTTTGAACACGTTCAAAGGAAAACAAGGCGATGAATTGCTGCACTTGCGTAACTGTTGTCTGGCCCCAAGACACAGTTGAGAGACTGCGTTCTATTTTGAAACGCGCAACGACGTACGAAGTGTTGTTCATAATTCGGCTGAAGCGGCATCGGCGTATAACCGTAAATTATCCTCGGGTCTTTTAAGAGCAGTCTCAAGATGTTCTCTGCTTGTTCATGCTGGCTCCAAGAGTCGCTGAAAGGTGGAGTTGACCTCCGTTACCTTCGCGTAAATCCCATCAAAATAATAATAATATTGGCACAGCGGTCTATGAATACGCTAGCCTCTGAATTCTAGTGTGTTCTCTCTCTGTTCACAGGCAACACTGCGCTCCATGACTGTGCCGAGTCGGGCAGCCTGGAGATCATGCGGATGTTGCTCCAGTACGGCGCCACCATGGAGCGGGACGGCTACGGCATGACTCCCCTTCTTTCGGCCAGCGTCACAGGCCACACCAACATCGTAGACTACCTGACAACGCACCAGGAGGTGGGTCTTTGTGTCCCAGACGAATCGGTTTGTCTGCGTAGGTGTGTGGGGGTGTGTGTGTGTGTGTGTGTGTAAGCATGTGATTGTGCCGTTTTGACTCGGGAATATTTAAGCGGAGCTAAGGTGGCGAACTAATGTTCTCTGCTCCGCAGACGCGCGACATGGAAAGCGTAGACGCCCTGGAGCTCTTGGGAGCCACGTTTGTGGACAAAAAGAGAGATCTGCTCGGAGCGTTGAAATACTGGAAGAGGGCCATGGACCTCAGGTACACGGATAGCAACAAAATTGTCCAAAAGCCGGAACCCAAGCAGCTGATCATGGCGTACGACTACGCCAGGGAGGTGAGTTTCATCCAGCACCGCCCTGAGGTCATTCCACTTCCCTTTTATCTAGTCCTTTAATCATTTTAGTAGTCGTGGATCTCCGGGGGGGGGGGGCTTTTTAAAATCAGGGGGGAAAAACGTACAGGATCACACTCCTTTTTGCCTAGCAAGGTGGAGATGACTCTTTTCTGACCACTCTGAAATCTTCTGCCTAGGTCATCAATGGAGAAGAGCTGGACGGGCTAATATCCGACCCCGACGAGATGCGCATGCAGGCTTTGCTCATCCGCGAGAGAATCCTCGGCCCACAGCACCCGGACACGTCCTATTACATCCGTTACCGGGGCGCCGTCTACGCCGACTCCGGGAACTTTGAGCGTTGCATCAATCTGTGGAAGTATGCGCTGGACATGCAGCAGAGCAACCTGGACCCCCTCAGCCCCATGACGGCCTCCAGCCTGCTGTCGTTCGCCGAGCTCTTCTCCTTCATGCTGCAGGACCGGGCCAAGGGGCTGCTGGGCACCTCGGTGTCGTTCGAGGACTTGATGGGCATCCTCACCAAGAGCGTGTTGGAGATTGAGCGGGCGGTCCGGCAAAACGGACCCATGCCGCCCGACCCCGCCCAGCTCAGCAAGGCCCTGTCCATCATCCTGCACCTCGTTTGTCTTTTGGAGAAGGTGGCGTGCACCGCGGAGCAGGACCACTTCAAGAAGGAAACCATATACAGGTGGGTGGTTTTTTTTTTTTGGTTTTTTTTTTGTCATTTATTATTATTTCTTATGGGAAACAATTTGTCTTCAGTGCAATGCAGAACAGGGGGGTTATGGATTAGAGAAACATTCTCGGTCATGGTTAGAAAGTCAATCCTTGGTGGTCTCCCGCGCACAGCCATGTTTTCATTCCACCTCTGTCGGGGCCCTTCATAGAAATGTGTCTGTGAATCTTTCGCACCGTTACTGTGGGGAAACATCCCAACCTTCCTCCAGTAAGACACGTTTCTATCTTTTCAGATTCCTCAAGCTACAGCCGTGCGGCAAGAACGGCTACAGCCCTCTGCACCTGGCGGTGGACCGCAACACCACCTGCGTGGGCCGCTATCCCGTCTGCAAGTTCCCCTCCCTCACCGTCGCTTCCATACTTCTGGAGTGCGGGGCTGACGTTAACTGCCGGGATGAAGATGACAACAGGTGTGCTTGGTTTTTGTTATCCTGCTCTCGTGTTGCACCCATTTAAGTCACTCTGTGTGTGTGTGTATAAGAAAAAAGGTAACTGACAATTAAGGAAGCATGCATTTAAAAAAGAAAAAAAAAAACGCAGACTTGTCATGTCCGTGGGAGCGCGCGCGTTTGTGCAGTTTAAGCATCTTCTATCTATGCCCCGCCTCCAGCCCGCTCCACATAGCCGCATCCAACGGTCACCCGGACATCATGAACCTGCTGATCTCCTGCGGAACGCACTTCGACAGCACCAACGCCTTCCAACAGACGGCCTGCGACCTCCTGGACGAGAAGGAGCTGGCCAGGAATGTCATCCAGCCCATCAACCACACCACGCTGCAGTGCCTCGCCGCCAGGGCCATCGTCAAGCACGGCCTGGTCTACCGGGGCAACATCCCAGAGAAACTAGAGGCCTTCGTCCTGCTCCACAGATAATGGCGGATGGGTGAGAGGAGGAGGAGGAGGAGGAGGTGGTGGTGGTGGTGGTGGTGGTGGTGTGATTGAGTGGATTGGACAAGGCGGTTACGGCTCATCGTCCGATCCGCTTCCTATGTGTGGAGCGGAAAGACGCACGTTTTTTTTTTATAGTTTAAGGTTTGCGAATTGAAACTTTTTAGAGAGAAGGAACTTGCACCGTTGGCGTGCACAAAAATGTCCCCGTTCAACCGGGAGGATCTGGAAAAGTGTTTGTCGTAAAACGGAGGAAGCGGTGACAATTTTCTTCCTCCGTTCTCCGACGGCCCTCGGCCTGATCGGCGGGGATGTAGTGGAATGCAACGTGGACAAACGCCGTTGTATACCGGGATGAACTGAGCAGAGGATTATGTGTTTGCGCTTTACAAAACATGGATTTCTTTTTTTTTTTTTTTTTCTTCTTTTTTTTTTGCATATTCCACAATGCTATTTATTGAATGAAACTTGAGAGATTTTTCTCCATGCTGGCCCTAACCCAGCCTCAACTTTGCCTGTTTCTCTCTTCTCAAAGCAAGAGTTGAGGTAATTCTACACATGCTGGGACTTCAGGTTATTTTTTTTATTTTTGTCCGTCCCATCGCTGTTGCCAACAGTTATGGACCCTTCCTAAGTCATCACCAGGTTGCTTTTTCTTTTTTCTTTTTTTTTTTTTTTTTTTTTTTTGTTATTGTCATGCAAATCTGGATGTCTGCCAAGTGCTGTGGATTCTAGACCCACACGTTGTTCCCAGTTCAGTGTATAACAAAGCTTTACAAGAAGGGGTCAATGTGTGTGTGAACACCATAAGTGCTTTATTCTTCCTATGCACAGGCTAGGCTGTTGGAAAGAGAGACTGTTGTATTCTGTGCCGGCACTTGTCTGTGCAATATCTCATGAGGTTTTTTTTTTTTTTTTTTTTTTTTTTGTGTTTACCTCATTGCTGCCGTTTCCCCTTCGGCATCGCCCTCCTTCATTCAAAGAAGGTTTGGGGGGGGGAATAGGAGAGGGAGATACAAAAACCATTGAACCGATTGTTGGAGAGTGAATGACGTTGTGCGATAGCGTATGTCGCGTGAACAAGCGATCGCGAGTGCCACATGGTATGTTTCCCCGTATGCAGAGTGTCTTTTTTTTTTTTTTTTTTTTAATATCCCACGCGAATCATGGAGGACGAGAGTCTGGTGACGTGGCACTCGTGGAGATTCCGCGCGACTGCCACTAGACACCGCAGCGGCCCCAAAAAAACCTAACCGTCTACAACCGCTGGAGTGTGCAGGCTTGTACACCAAAAGTGACCTCTTTGAACGTTTCGCACACGGCCGAGCTTCGAAATGCCACCGTTCCTTTGATGAGCGAAACCGATCAAAAAAAAAAAAAAAAAAAGAGAAATCTGGGTAGGGATTGGCCAGCCGCTGCAGAAAACCTTTCACGACAACCGCGACTTCAAACTAGACCGGTACCTAGGACAGTTTTGCGTGATTTTGTACAACTGTCGTCCAACTGCAGGAGAACGGGCGGGGAGGACCGCGTCTACATACACAATAGTCAAAGCTTTGTGGATTATCACGTTTGCACATTAGCTTTAGATGTGTGGGTTGAGAGGAGGAAAAAAAAAAAAAGGGCTTTTCATAATAGGTAGGATTTCATATTGCAGTCTGTTCAACCTGACAGTTCAAAACCCGGACGTAGAAAATGTACGAGGACTCCCAGGGCAACTTGATTTGATTCTGCACTTTACTACAGCGGAGTTTGAAATTTGATATGGCATTAATCAAGTTCATGTCTTAATAACCAGTTTGACAATAAACCCATGTTGCACTTGTCTCTTTGTCCAAATGTCGTCTTTTCCTGCATTTATTGTTGTTGTTGGGTGCTTTTTTTTTACGGAGGGCCTGGGTAGGGTCCAGTTCTACGGCAGGAGGAAAAGAAGGCTTTGAAACGTTAAAATGACCCAAAAATGTGTCCTGTCGCTATCGTCGTTGAATAGTATAGTATGCTCGGAATGGGTAGTGCACAGTCTATTTGTGAGAAGCATTCTTGTGCCACAGATTTCCGTCTCCGAGGCCCATGGTCCTGCTGCTTGTACTGAGAGCTGGACTCATTCCAGATATTTGCACTTGGAGCGGGGTGCACTGACGTCCCCAGCGGACTGGAATGTCCACGGAGAATCTTTCGACACTCGGGACGGCCCCGCTTATTATTTTTTATAATTTTTTTTGGCCGACAGTTGTTTCGCAGTGTTGACCTAAATATAACCCCTGCAGATGTATGGCCCATTTGTCGGTACAAAGCTCTGCACCGCTTTTGAACAGTTTTGCCTTGATGAATTGTGCCCGCCCCCCCCCGAGTTTGGGGACTTGGAGCGTCGACGCCGCTATCGGGTTTTTCCGTGTTGGCTTCGAGAGAAATTTGCGCTTCTTCGACTTGATCCACCGCGTTTCATTTTGGATCTCGGTGGGTATCTCAAACTAAAACTGTGAAAGGGCGACTGCGAAAAAAGGTTTTGGCATCATCTCACATCCGAAATACGTCTTGATCATCACCGAATTAAAATGCAGAGATTATTTTTTATTTTTTATTCCATCCCCCGTTTTTCCGTGTTGGCTTCGAGAGAAATTTGCGCTTCTTCGACTTGATCCACCGCGTTTCATTTTGGATCTCGGTGGGTATCTCAAACTAAAACTGTGAAAGGGCGACTGCGAAAAAAGGTTTGGCATCATCTCCCATCCGAAATACGTCTTGATCATCACCGAATTAAAATGCAGAGATTCTTTTTTATTTTTTATTCCATCCCCCCCCCACACACACACACACACACAGGTTTTTCGTTTCCGCGAGCCTCTCGCCACCTGTTCCCTCCGCACGTACAGCAGTGGCTCGCAGAATGTCACACCTATCCCGAATGCGCTCTGCCGGCTCACAGCTGGCGCGGAGTGGGAATTTCTCCATGACTCACTGCGACTGCAGGTATGAGATGAGGCAGGACAGAGCAGGTTTGGGTGGATCACTTTCCGCATCTACCCGTGTGTCATAAGGGAGCCCTCCAAAAGTCATTTCTGTGATCTATGTAGAAGCGGGCTCGGTTTTCCTGGGTGGACCAAACCAGCGCTCCCTGGCTCACATGTACAGCACGCGGACATTTGAAACCCCACACTGGGCCACCGCGGGAACTCCTTTTGGATCCAAACGAGCTTGAACCAGGCCAGAAGTGCCACCTGGATGTTTTTGGGTGTGCCCCCCCCCCCTCCCACAGAGGAGCGTCATATTGACCCGTGCCATTTTGCTTTATCATAACCACACCCAGGATTACCTGCTAAAAATAGCACGGATAGTACGAGGTTAAAGAGGACGCGTGGTTTATTTATTTTTACTCGTTGCCAGGGCTGAGTGGGAACTCTATAGGCCGGATAGTTCATCTGAACCCGTTCCTCAGTGGTGCTTTTTAAAAGTCCCTGAGTGGAGTTGTCCTCGAGCTGGGAATGCTGACGTCTGTGGTTGAAAAGATAATTGCGAAGTGTAAAGCTTGGCTGTTTCTGGGTCCCTGTACCTGGAACATGTCGAGGCTTGTCACAGCGCGGTGTAAGACATGCGAGTGGAGCTGGAGGGTCACACACACACACACACACACACACACACACACACACACACACACACACACACACACACACACACACACACACACACACACACACACACA
>JAFBJU010000713.1:519822-591968 GCA_016785305.1 Colistium nudipinnis | reverse complement strand
ACACACACACACACACACACACACACACACACACACACACACACACACACACACACACACACACACACACACACACACACACACACACACACCGTCGGCTCTGTGTCCAACTACATATTGACATGATGAGAGAGAGCGACGTGGGGAGTGCCTGCTTGTTGGTGGACTGTGTGTGTGTGTGTACAAAGGCCAGATTTTCATTGTGTTACTATATGGGCCGCTTACAGTAGACGGAGGCAGGACTTTGTGCAAACGCACAACGAAAGGCTTAAATGAACCCGGGGTTCTGCCCGTGAGCATCTCTGCAGGACAGGACTGCAGTGTTTGCACCCTGTCTTAACATAAAACCGACATTTCCACATGGCCATTAAATACATGAGCTGTCCATTCGGGCTGTTCGTAAACCGAATCAAACAAACAAAAAAAAAACACAACGTTTTGGACGCACACAAAGGGATGTCCGTGTTGGTTATGGCTAGACTTAAAATATGTAACTGTAAATATGTAACGTGCGCCAAAGAAAACCTCTCCCTCCGCCATGGAGGCCTGCGTCATGGCTGTGCTTTCAAACCGTGACCAAGCGATATGTTCTGCGCTCTTTTGTGTGCTCGTTTGGCAGCTCATTTCTGCTCAGCCTACTTGGGGCCCGTCTATATTTAGGAGGGAATAATGCCCTGTTGGGAAGCGTGGCCTACATGGAGCGAGCTCCTCCGTCTCGGAATACCCGCAGGTGAACTCGTCACCTCTCCTCTCCCCATCGCGCTGTCCGTCCGTCCCCCCGTGGCTCTCGGCCCAGATCAGTTCACTTCACTGTGGTTTTTACTGTCACGACAGCCGGGTAGGACTATGGCGAAGGGCGTTCCCGGTAGCAGAGACAAGGTGGAAAATGATCAATAAGAAATTCATTATTTAGTTTCATCTTCCATGTTTCATCCGCTTTCTCCAATGTGACCTTCTCTTCAAAAAAAATTGCTTTTTTTTTCTTTTTTTTTTATATATTTCATACCCAGCCAGAGAGTACAGTGTTGCATGACACGATGTCAACATCGGCCTCCCTGTATCCCTAAGACAAGGCGGCCGCGCTCGCTCAACCTTGAGCTACGGGCCTATTCCCAACCAACGGCCTCACTCGGATTCGAATGTGGGGCCCGTTTGCCCGACACTCCAGAGTCCATTTCTCAAAGAGCGCAAGGGTGCGAATAGGCTCCGAACTCGTTGCCTGGGTGCCATGCTCCGACCCCCGCGGCGGTAAATCTGTCCACGCTGTCGTTTTTTTTTTGCCTTTGTGGCGTTGGTACTTTGATGCCGGGACAGTGCAGCGCTGCGGATGAGACAAACACCTGCTGGGTGTAAAATAAGAAGCCGGTGACTGAGAAAGTGGCGTTCGGAGAACGTGACTGATTGCATAAGAGCCTCCGCAGCTAAAATAGATAGGCCGGGTATTAACACGGGGATCACTGTGGTCGGAATCTGAGACAGGTCTGGACTGGACACCCCGGTCTCTGTCTCGCTCTTTCTCCCTGTCCAATACACACACACACACACACACCCTGATCAGAGCATAGGCCACTACTAATTGTGTGTGCGTGCGTGCGTGCGTGCGTGCGTGCGTGCGTGCGCGGGGGCGGTGGGGGGGCAGCGATTGCTGCTGTTCGAGGACACTGGCACCAAGACTTTCCACTTTCAGTGTCAGCTGTCAAAACAGCGGTCATAAAAATAGAGAGAGAATTAGCTGGCATGGCAGTGATTAGAACAACAAATACACAAATTCAACGCGCGTACGCAAACAACAGGCACCCGCACACACTCGGCCGCCCTTGTGGATTTTGGATTTGGGGGGTCGCTCGAGATCATTAATATCCCCTTAACAGGATTGACCTACATGCCAGGTGTACTAATAATGTTTCAGATGTGGAGTAAGGCTATGCTATATAAACAAATATGTTGAGCTCATTTCTCGGAAGCTCCCTAAGAAAAAGAGCCGTATACCTCTGACGCCCGATCGGAGCATCTGGCCGAACCAAGAGCACGGTCCCTCCTGCTCTATTAAGGATACGCTGGCGAGTGTGGTTCTCGTGTCCTGTGGCCACCTGGGGCATTCAGGGTGACCCGCGCGGCCGATACTCTATCCTCACCATCCAGACACGAACTTACACTCAAGCCATCGCGGGCCTGTAACCGAAGCAGCCTCCCGCTTTAAGTCAATGGCAGTTGGCGGCAGCGACCGGTGGCCATTTTACACGGAGACAAATCCAAGGGCAGGTTTCAAATCGTAGCGGCCGATCAGTTGCGGCGTGCGTTGGGGAGCGTTATTTGGCCATCGCCATTATTAATATCTGTAAATGATGGTATTTACGGGGTTGTTTCCTACCTCTGGACCTGTGTAGGGCCTGCATGGAGGGTTGGTTGGCACCGGCGATTCCTTCTGCCGTCGTTTGTAGCCTATATACACACCAGAATGTGACGGATTATCGGAGGTGTTAAACTGGATCAGCAGTTCGTCAGGCGGGGTTAAATGCTTAATGGATCCCCGAAACGTGCCGGTTTCTTGCCGGATAATTGTTTGGAAAATGTTCTCGTTTCAAGAGTGCCTCGATTGCCAACGCCAAACCATCTGCCACAAAGCAACCACTGACTCATGGGGCCCGCCCGCGCTCTTTGGAGAATCCACGATTTCCACAAGGTGCCACCTTTTCTATATAATCATCCCGTTCTGTACTTTTCCACTGGGTTTTTTTTTTTTTTTTTTTCTTCTTTCTTCCACCGTGGCTCTGCAGCGCTGAATCAAACCGACTCAGACCTGTGTGGGTGCAAAGTGTTGCAGATAAAAAGACCACTCATGGCCAAAACTGCAGCGTCGCAACAAATGTGTGAACTCGTAAGCATATTGAGAAAAATATCGTCTATTCTCTCCTCTTGTCACCTATGTCCACGTAACATGAGTAACAAACAAACGCACATAACGCACACACACACACACACACACACACAGTCCCTGGTTTCAATGTGCCGATGTGTAACACTGACTCAGCGGGTTACATGAGGACAACAGAGCACGTTGGTGAGATAAGGACTCTGGAGATAAGAAGAAGATCTGAAGATTGATGGTAAAGTATAAGGGGATATATAGCTGAGCTGCTAAGTGGTGGCAGATGTGTACAGTTTCCCCCTGAAGAGCAGGATGTATAGCCGCCCTTCTCAAATCACCCAAATGCACGTCATATGACTGGAGGAGTGACTTGCTCTCGGTTTAGCTCATTTAGATCCTGGAGGACGTGCTTGTGAGTGTGTGTGTGTGTGTGTGGGTGTGTGTGTGTGAGAGAGAGAGAGAGCGCAAAACAGCAAAGCTTGGACTCGACTGCCATGACATTTTGGCGGAGAGAGATGGAATCCTGATTAGGCTACTGACCTCTGACCTTTCATCTCATACCACCGGCAGGTCAGGGTTTCCACTGGTCCAGCACTTCAGCTGGTATTGGATAGCTGGAAATAAGTTGTCGTTTTGATACGCACCGACGCGCACGCCCGGATTCACTCACTCGCCGGCTGACCTGACGCCATCAGCGGAATGACAACAGTATTTGCTCCGGACCTGAGCCGCCACAGACAGATCCGGTGTCCAACTGCACATGTGCGTGTGCACGTGTGTGCGCAGTTGCCTGTCCGACATGCGCAACATGTGCAGGACGTGGCCAGATCACGTTGCTCTTTATGCCATATACAATTACAGCGCTAGTCAGGCGTCAGAACAAAGTGTGCCTTGCCTGTGTGTGCGTGTGTGTGAGAGGAGAGGCGGGGTATTAAAGCAGCAGGTACGTTAACTGAAAACCCTACCATTTAGTAACAGGCACCAGGACAGAAGGACACACACAACAACACACCCTCCCCTGTGGTGTAACTGCGGGAAGGCATACACAGTCACAAATAAACACAAGCGGCAAATACATAATCATGTCTAATTCATAGAGCTGGATGGAGGGAAGCTCGGAGTCTCACCACCTATGAATGCAAAAACGGACCTCTCGGTTTACCGGATCACGTCTCATAACATTTCCAAGAAAAACCCAAAGGGGAGGTCAAAGGTCGTGTGAGCCATTCTCTAATCCCTCTCGCTTGTATTGGCTAGTCTCTACTAGACTCATCCGATCTAGGGTGATGCTCAATGATGTTTCGACCCAGGTTTGAATTACAGAAGGAAATTTCAGACCTCGCAACTGTTAATGTCAGCTTTAACCGTGGTGGTTATGAGTTTTCCCTTTAAACCCTTTAGAATTGAAAGTTATATTCTCTTTTGTGCCCATCTACACTGTGCCTGCCTGGTCTGCAAATCGTGTACTGCGCACCCGCATGTTTCTCTGATTTGTTATGCCAACCAGCTGAGGGCTCCTGTGACTATCTCATTTATCAAATTAAGTGAGTCCCTCGGCTGAGGGAAAGAAATTGGAACACTCTTCATTAGGGAGAGCGGTTTTCTATTTATGTTACGACAAGTCCGCCTCTGTGCCCATGGGAGAGACCATCCCCAATATCTTCACTCAATAATGGATTCAGGTTTCTATTTATACTCCCTCCTACGCGCCCTTTCTCACTCCTTTTCTCACTTGACTGTCACTTGGCCGGCTCTCATAATAATTATAGCTGCTGCCCATCATAGAAAAAGCTGTTACGGAAATAACCAAGGCCTCAGGAGACAAGGCAGGCATTTATTTGAGAGAGTGAGATGCAAAGGTAACTCTAACCATCTCGTTGATGCACGGGTACAGTCAGATGTTTCTCAACCTCAGTGACAGCAAGCAGATCCAACGTTGTGTTCAAGTAGTAACACATTGATATTATCGTATTCCCGAAACCATTTAACAATAATATTGTCCAAAAACCAGTGTGTTTATATGAAGACCATAAAAGTATGCTGTTATTCCGCCCACAGTTGCTATGAGAAGGGGACACAGTGTGTGTACTGGGGGGTCAAGAGCGGCCCACCTGGTGACACCAGCTGGCAGGCGGCTCCACTGTCTCTGGCTGATGAACAGCGTTGCACTTTTAAACACAGTACGTGTGCTACGTGCAAGGGAGTAATGGTAAACAGCGACATCTGCTGGGATGAGTTACGAACTACAGGAAGCACCGTTCCACTGTCAGCGACAGCACCGTAGAAACACGGGATGCCAGTTTGCAGAAAAATCAAAAAGATAGAGACAAGATGATGCACAACAGTACAAAGTGGGTGTACTACACAGTGTGTGCAGTGTAAAACAACACGAGTCTATGTTTCGGGTTTAAACAAATAAAAGGTGAGTTTTGCGTCGGAAGATTTGCTGGACGAGACACCGAGGAATATACGTTATCTTTTGATGAACTACGTTTTAGAAGCAGGAGTAAAGTAAAGAATTGCCTTTTAATTTTCTACTGAACTGTTTCGTCCCACTTCAGAGTAGAAGGTGGCAACCGCCGACAAACTCCAGTTAGAGAGGAAGAAGCGGAAGTTGTTTAAGCACGAGGAGCGGAAAAAAAACCAACAACCCCAAGTTGCTTGGAAACATGTCTACCCTAGCAACCGCACGACGCGCTGCCAGACGTCTCTCGGTGACTATTATTTTATGCCTCTGGTCTAAAAGTGTGAAGCTTTAGTCCATCGTCGTGTTTTCTCGCTTTTAAAGAGTTTCAGTGCTTGGTTCTTTAGAGCGAGTTTTTGTTTGGGTTTGCGACGGCTCACAATCGTAGTCCACGCGATTCTGGTCACTTACGTTGATTTATTTCTTTTAAACGCTGGTCCGTAACTAAAGTCTTTGTTTTGGCGCGTGTGTGTGTGTTTTTTTAATATAAAATAAATAAATATAAATAAATGACTAGTACTAGTACTTTGTAATGTTCCCATTGTTGGCACCGAATTTCATGTATAAAATAATAATAATAATAAAAATAACCCGCAGCAGTTGTTCTGTCGTTGCACTGTGATCAGCTTTTGTGTTTGTCTGTGAGCAGGGAGACGTGGCGGGGGTCAGCAGTAACCATGCGGATCACTTGGCAGACTCGCACAAAGCTGCACACTTTCTGAGGGAAGCTCAGAAGAACAGGAGGCTGTAAGTTCCACTACTCGTTGAGATACGTTTTTTTTTTTTTTACCGCAGGACTATGACATTAAATATTCCTAGCACGATCATATTTTTGTATCAAAGGGTACTTTCCAATTTGTGATCACAGGATTGAAAAGCTAGAGAAAGAGAGGACGCTGAGTGCTCAGTGCAAAACAAGTGGCTGGACAGACGTGTCTGCAGAACTGGACGAGTACGAGAGGAAGCTGGAGGAGGAGAGAAATGTGGACAGTAAGGGTTTCAGAAGCCTCGGCAGTTGAAGGGGGAGGTCAACACATTTCATTACACGAAAAGAATCAGTAAAGGATTACGAATGGCACTAACACACTTGCGGTGTGTTATTTAAAGGCAGCGTATTTGCCCACGTTCCTCGTGACTTGATTTTCTTCCTGCAGAGATTCATCTCCAAAAGCAACTGGTGAAGATTCATCATGGCGTGAACAAGTTTAAGAGACAGTTACCAGACGTGCAGCCAACCCCTGAGTGTAAGTCATTTGACACCTGGTCGGTATTCCTTTTACCATGCTGCTCCTTCCATGCCACGGAATCAGCGCAACATTGAGAGCTTTTTGTTTCCTACGTTTTCAGTGATTGAGAGAATGAAGCAAGTAATGTCGGAGGTGGAAATCTTAATCAGCACCCTCAAAGAAGACCGCTGTTTACGGTAACACTGGACACAAAGCCAACCAAACTTAACAATCGGGACTCGACTGTTGTCATTTATATGAACAAACCAGTGTGTCCATCTATGGCTCTCACATAATCAATCTCATAATCACATGCAGTGTGAAATATTTTTGCACATCGTCATTTGTGTGCATTTACTGCTTCTTTTAGCCTGGAGGCACTTCTGAAAGAGGAGAGGATATGCAAACAGGTGATCATTGCGTATGAGAAGAAGATTGAAAACTGGAGAGTTGCCCCTAAATTAGAGCACACGTTACCCACCTCTAAGGTCGGTCTCTCTTGCTTTCACCTTACATCTCCACACACAACAGTGTTTATAAATTCAAATGGAAGTGTAATGATTCTAAACACATACATACATACATATGCATTTAGACTTTGGACTTTTCCAGCACTTCATTCATAGTTTATTGTTTTCCATACCAAGACCAAACCCCCAGACGAAGCCCTTCCTGCTGAGATCAGAGCACTGGAGGCTTTCCTGCAGAAGACGGGCGGTCCCTATGGTGGCTGGGACAAAGATGACCACCAAGCCTTCCTCAAAGTAAGACCCCATTGACATTCTGTATCAATAAAATATTGCAATGAAAATGAGTATTTTTTTCTGCCATCTACCACTACCAATCCTGCACGATTGTTGTTGGACTTACTCTAATCGGTATGATTTTCAGGTCTGGACAAAGTACACTGGGAAACCAGCCTACAGAAAAGAGGCACACCTTTACCTGCCTGATAAAACACTGGAGGAGATGGAGCAACATGAGGACTGGCATCAGAAGCTGGTCTATCTCCAGGACAAGAAGAGAGAGGTAGGGACAAAACCTGTAAATGTCCAACGTGCAACATCACTGTTGAGTTATAACCAAGATTGTGCCAATGTTGCTTCACTGCCCTGCATGAGGCCAACTTTGAGGTAAGTATTTCCCTGTGGAGGGCTGCTGATGATCATTAAAAGCCTAATTCCACGGTACTTATTGGCCCACTTGGAGTCAGAAAGAAGAAGAAAAATGCAATTTGCCTTTTTTTGTTGTATGCACGCAGGCTATTCACCAATGGAAAGCCACCAAACTTCAGGAACGTGAGACCAGGATACAGAGTCAGGGGGTGGCAGTGGAGGCAAAGAGGAGGGTGAAGGAGGCCAAGAGCAAGGCCCACCGACACAGGTGGGGTATAAATAGAACTGAGACAATTCTGTGATTCCCATGGCTTAAGCATTGTAATGTAATCCCAGGTCACGAAATCACGAAAATGATTATGATGAGAGGTGATTGGTCACATTTAATGAGGATGACACGTTGGGCTTATTATTTTCACTTTAGGGTTGTCTCTGTTTTGGTGTTTTCTTTTCTCTGTTTTTAGGACCGAGGAGCAGAGGCGTGAGACAGCTCAGCAACTGAAGGAGTGGAGGGATGAGAAGATGAAGAAAGTAAAAGAGAAAGAGGAGCTGAGGCTGGCTGACAAGATGCAAAAAAAGAAACAGGCAAAGGTGCATTTGCATGTGTGCCTCTAGTTGAATGTATTGTTATTGTTGTGAGGATCAAATTTGGCTCAAAAAGCATCTTTAGACTTGGTTTTAAGGGTGAGAATAAGGTTTAGGGGTTGAGATTTGGCATGTAATTGTGATGGTTGAGGTTAGGGTAAGGGACTATGGTAATGCATAATGTAAATGAGTGTCCTTACCACTAAAGAATCAAGTGTGTACGTGTGTTCACCGTAACAAGTAATTTGTCGTATTTGGCATTCAAATCGGTTCACACACAGAGCAAATGATGATGGTTTCCGTCAAATGGGTATTTTATCTTTACGGTTCAAAATGATTTCCTTTCATCAGGAAGAGCATCGTCGACAGCTGGAAGTGAAGCTGGCCATTAAAAATAAAGCGCAACAGAGGGAAGAAGAGGAGATGGAAAAATGGGGAAGGAGGGGAGACAAGGAACAGAGGAAGATGGATAAGAGAAGAATGGAGGCAGCAGATAAGGTCAAACTCTTCAGTGAAAGGGTAAGCAGTCTGGCATGGGGGGTGTCACAGGATGGTTTGAAAGTAAATGTTTTATTTAGCTAAAACAAAAAGTGAAATTCATTTACAAAAGAAAAAGCCAGCTAGTTCTAGGCCGATAAAGTAAACTAAACTCCCGCTACTATATCCAACAAATAAATATCTTAATCAAATCCATAACAGACAACAGGGGGTAACAACAACTAACAACTTAGATCAAATGTAGACCGCAACATACCACTAGCAGTACTATATATTAAACTAGACTTGCTATTTAGTGATTAATATAATACACAAAATACACAACCGTTGAAATGCACTGCTTCCTGGGTCTCATCCTTTCGTCCGTGTTACAGCCAGATGACCCAGCCGCAACAAGGAAACCTCAGCACTGCTAAAACAAAAAGCAGAATATAACAATTTAAATGAATGGTCGAAGCCATGTGTGCGGGGGGTCGCATAGTTAGCTGCTCCAATTTCAAACGATAAACATTCTTCTCATTTGAATAATCCCATTCCAGGATATTAAAGGAAGAGGAATGAGTGAGAGGAAGCCACAGAGAGGTCTGGAAAATCCTAATGGGGGAATATTTGAATCATTAATATGAAAAAATGACCCAAGTTGAAACAGGAAACACAGATATCTCCCAGCTCCATTACGACATGAGACAGGGACCTGAAGACCTGGGAGCCAGGGTCCATCGTCACAAATTTCCCCTAGTTTGATGTGTCTAGGATATGGTGGACTGGAAACCAGAAAGGCAGCGTAGCAACGTGGCCATTGCAGTGCTTGATGGTGTCTGCAAGGTAAAAAAAAAAAAAAAAAAAAAAAACATCCTTCCAAGGAGGTCATGTCTGAAGTAGTCCAGGGCCAGATGATAATCGGTGAGGGCGAGCTCTGATCGTCAACTTCCACCTGCACACCTGGGATAAGACGCTTCTCAGCTCGTGTGCACAAGAGTCAGGGTACTGCCGGTGGCTATCTTGGTCATCTAAAATCAATGCAGGTATGATTTTGTTTCGCTTAATTCGTACTAGTTTAAATCTATATATGTTCTCTGCGAATAAAGTCAATCAATTTATTTTTATTTTTTTAAAGGCCAACATCATTTTCTTCAAAATACGTTTTGTCACATTTCCAACCTGTTGGAGCAGACCCAGGGTTTAAAACCTGGGCCTCTCTCGGCCTACCTAATGTATCTGACCTCTGTCGTTTGAAGGACATGATGTCTTAGTGGATGTGAGGTTCCCCATTCTCCAGAAGTTGCTCTCTGGTCAGTGATGCATGAAATAAAAAAATAAAAAAAAGTTTGTCTCTGCTTTTCTGCAGGATCTTCTCAAGGTGGAGGCGAAGCTTCAGGAGATAAAGCTGAGGGAAAAAGAAGAAGAGGAAAGAAAGAGGAGAATCGCTGTTAAGTTGAAGGAGAAGGTAACGGGGGTGCACAGTGAAGCAGGCGGCCACATATATCAAGATCGTACAGAATGCTTAACGAAAACAGTTTAATCATAACATCTAGATAAGTTTAATAAGCGGGGCTGCAGATTTACGCAAAGGTTGTTTATGTTCCTCATTCAGATGGACGGCCACGTCAGCAGAGACCCCTCGAGGCTTACCCGTCCCACCAAGGGATGGGAGGAACGAATGAAACTCGTCGGACCTTCAGGAGGAGGGCCTCTGCTACAGATGGTTCACAGGTCTCGATTCTGCTGCTTTTTTCTATTTTTTTTATTATTATTATTGTCGAAGCATATTTCGGCAAATATCAGGGGATCCTTTCCTGAATCACTGAAATCTTCTGTCACTTTGTTGCAGAGCCGTTCCCACCTGGCGACAAGGCCTGTGATGAGCAGCAGTGGAGCAATAATGAGCAGCCCTGCGAACGCTCTGGAGTGACTGGTTTGTTTCCCGGGGGAAACAATTAGAAGGGACACGTATAATTGGTGTCTTCTTTAGGGGCCCACTCTGAGCCTGGAAGAAAAGACACTGAGCGCTGCATTAAACCGGAAACTGTCCCTCGTCTATTGTTAAGACTGTTGTCCTTTGATTAACTGCTTCGGGGGAAAACAGAATTAAAGGAAAGAATTTCATTTAAATGTGCCTGCTGATCGGTCGCTGCACACCTCGGAGCAGAGAAGGAGGCAACGGCCAATAAGAAGAAGGAGACCGTTGCTCGGGAACATGTCTACCCTAGCAACCGCACGATGCGGTGCTGAGCGTCTCTCGGTAGCTTTTATGTTCTACCCTTTTCTCGATTGACACGCTTTTTTTTTTCTTTTTTGTTTACGTGTTTAAAAGCTGCGCTGTAAAGTGCGAGCTTCTCCCTGCTAACGCTCCCAATTGTAGCCCAGGGAATTCTGTGAACTTTGTATTGCAAACGCTGGTCCCAGACTAAACGTGTAATACAATATGTGTGTATTAGTGTAATCCCTGTGGACCGCTTGTGTGTTTTATATATATATATCTACGGTACTTTGTATGACTCGCATCAGCTGGTTGTGCGATATTGAAATTCATGCGTCTTTCGCCCTGGCTACAGATTGAGGAGGAAGAATGTCGTGTATAAAATACAATAAAAACCCGCAGCAGTTATTATTATTGTTATTATTATATGTTATTACGGTTGCACTGGGATCAGCTTTTGTGTTTTGCTCCCACCAACCGACTGTGAGCAGGGGGTCCGCAGTAACGCTGCGGATCACTCGGCAGACTCGCACAGAGCCGCACGCTTTCTGAGGGAAGCGCAGAAGAACAGGAGGCTGTAAGTTCCACTACTCAAGTTGTTTCGCTTTTAATTTAAAATGAGATGTAGATGAGAAAAGCACCCACGTTTTAATTAAAGTGTATTGTTATAATACGTTGAAAGTTGAAAAGTGCATTCCAATTGCTGACGCTTTTTATCGCTGTAACATCATTACTGTCCTTGAACTCTTGAAAACTTGAAGTGTGTGTCATCACTTGTCAAGGATGTTTAAAAACGTAATCTTTTCTCCACCCTGGATTGAGTCACAGGATTGAAAAGCTAGAGAAAGAGAGGACGCTGAGTGCTCAGTGCAGAAAGAGTGGCTGGACAGATGTGTCTGCAGAGCTGGACGAGTACGAGAGGAAGCTGGAGGAGGAGAGAAATGTGGACAGTAAGCCTTGATAATTGAAGGGGCAGGTTACGTACTGTATGCGCCCATGTTCATCAAGTCATCATTTGATTTTGTTTTGTTTTCCCCCCCGCAGAGATTCATCTTCAAAAGCAACTGGTGAAGATTCATCATGGCGTGAAAAAGTACCAGAGGCATATAACAGATGTGAAGCCCACCCCTGAGTGTAAGTCATTTCAGGACTGGTCAGTATTTCATTTACCATTGTGCTCCTTCCATGCAACAGGCGGGATCGTAAATCAACGCACATTTAAGCATGACAGCTTTATTTTGTTTTCAGTGATTGCAAGAATGGCGGAAACAATGTCTGAGGTGGAAATCTTAGTCAGCACCCTCAAAGAAGAATGGTGTTTAAGGTAACACAATACACAAAACACAAAACAAATCAAACTTAACAATCAGGAAAAAACAAAAAAAAACAAAGCAAAGATATCATGTTATACACTTTAATGCAATAGCCATTCAACAAATAGCATCGTATAATGTGTAAAACGTCTGCTCTTTTCAGGTTAGAGGGACTTCTGAGGGAGGAGAGCAAACACAGACACGACATCACTACTTTTGAGAAGGAGATTGGAAACGGGAGACTTGCTCTTAAATCAGACCCCACAATACCCAGGCCTCCCACTGCTACGGTCAGTCCTCTCTAACTTCCATACATCTCCACACACAACAGCGTAATGCATTTAGAGCTCTGACATTCCCAGCACTTCATTCATATCATACTGTTTTCCATACCAAGACCAAACCCCCAGACAAAGACCTTCCTGCTGAGGTCAGAGCACTGGAGGCTTTCTTGCAGAAGACAGGTGGTCCTTATGGCGGCTGGGACCAAGATGACCACCAAGCCTTCCTTAAAGTGCGATTTTTTTTTGTTGCTCCCGGTAGCTTTCGCAGATTGTGAGCTAAAAGGTAAACTCCCGCGAGATTCCTCATGCACTTACTCTAATCTGTATGTTTTCAGGTCTGGTCAAAGCACAGTGGGAAACCAGCCTACAGGACGGATAAAATTGTCCTGCCTGATAAAACACTGGAGGAGATAGAGCAACATGAGGACTGGCATCAGGAGCTGATCTATCTACAGGACAAAAAGAGACAGGTAAAGAACAAGCCTGTACAGAAACGGTGTGCTCTTCAACGTGTGAGCATCGCAATAAATTGACATGTCAACCGTGCAACATCACTGAGTTTAAACTCAGATTGGGTCAATTTTAGGCTTTTACAGGCTGCTCATGTGCATTAAAAGCCTAATTCCATGGTGACGGTACTCATTAGCCCACTTTTTCAGTCAGTCAAAGAGGAGAAGAAAACATGCAATTTGCCTTTTTGTTGTATGCACGCAGGCTATTCAGCAATGGAAAGCCACCAAACTTCAGGAACGTCAGACCAGGAGCAAGAGCAAGGCCCACCTAGACAGGTGGGGTATGAATAGAAATGAGACGACGTTGTGGTTCCCATGGCTAAAACAATGAAATATAATCCAAAGTCACGAAATCCCATGAGCATGATGAGCAGGGTTTGGTCACATTTAATAAGGGTGAAACGTGGCACTCTATTTACTCATCGTCTTTGTTATTTGCACTTCTGGCTTGTCTCTGTTTCGCTTGTTTTCTTTTCTCTCTTGTAGGACTGAAGAGCAGAGGATGGAGACGGCTCAGCAGCTGAAGGAGTGGAGAGAAGAGAAGATAAAGAAAGTGAAAGAGAAACAAGAGCTGAGACTGGCTGACGAGAGCCAAAAAAAGAAACAGGCAAAGGTGCATTTGCATGTGTGACTCTAGTTTAATGTATTTGGTTGTGAGGACCACATTTGGATTCAAACATTTTTTTATATTTGAGTAACTAACAATGTTAGGACTTGGTTGTAAGGGTTAGAATAAGGTTTAGGATTGGAATTTGGAATGTAGTTGTTTAGTTGAGCTTAGGGTAAGTATTGTGAGTATTTGGCATGTCGATCAGTTCATATATAAAGCAAATGTGGATGGTAACAGATTAAAATTGTTTCTGTTTATCAGGAAGAAAATCGAAAACAGCTGGAAGTGAAGCTGACCATTAAAAAGCAACCACTACAGAGGGAAGAGGAGGAGGAGGAGGAGGAGGGTGAGGAGAAGGAACAAAGGAGGAGAGAAGAGGAACAGATTAGAATTGAAAAGAGGAGAAGGGAGGCATCAAAGAGGATCAAATGCTTCAGTGAAAGGGTAAGAAGTCTGTAAGGGACCGGGCTGGGAAGACATGAGGAGTCGCAGGAGGATTTGAAATAAAGACTTTATCTACACATTTCTTTTAACTTGATGTAATCAAGAACAAGACACCTAGTTTTGGGCAGATGAAAGAGGTCAAATAAACAGAACTATACTTAAGCTACCATATCCAACAAAGAAAGAATACAGCCCAAAATAATTAAAATAATGCACAAAATACATAAACGTCAACGTGACTAGAAGAATAAAAGTTGTATTCTGGTCAGTGTTGTGCAAAATTAAAAACAGTTGTCTTGCTTTTTTGCAGGATATTCACAAGGTGAAGGCAAAGCTTAAGGAGAGACAGCTGAGGGAAAAAGAGGAAGAGGAAAGGAAGAGGAGAATCGCCGTTAAGTTGAAGGAGAAAGTAAGGGTTGCATAGTGGAAAAGAATGCTTCACAAAAACATTTGAATGAATCTACACATTTTTATTAAACAGGGCTGTAGATTTCCGTTAAGGTTGTTTATGTTCTTCATTCAGATGGACGGCCACGTCAGCAGAGACCCCTCCAGGCTTACCCGTCCCACCAAGGGATGGGAGAAACGAATGAAACAGATCGGTCCTTCAGGACGAGGGCCTCTGCTACAGCTCTTTCACAGGTCTCGGTCACTCTGCTTTTTTCATTAAAAGAAATATTTAGGCTATCGGTTCCTGAATCCCTGAAATCTTCTGTCATTTTGTTGCAGAGCTATTCCCAACTGGAGACAAGACCTGTGATGACCAGCAGTGGAGGCCAACTGTGCTGTTCTTCATGCCACTTTCATTTGCTTTATTATTAGTAAAATACTTCAATATTAGTCAAGTTATTTCAGAGAAAATTGTTCTGAATGGGCATGAATGAAAGTGTACCAACACAGTTTGTGTTGAATATGCAGAATTTGCAGAACACTTGTTTTTTAGTTAAAAAAAAAAAAAGCATGTCATCATGACTTTGTGGAAATTGTACAACTTTTTCGCAATTAATAAAAGTAATAAAAAAATAAAAAATGTGCAAATTTGTTCTTGACTTTAGTTTCATGCTACTTTATACTTCTACTCCATTTTGTGATGTCACTACTTTTATCTGAACAGTTATTTGTTAATTTACAAAGCTTCTAAAATATAATGCTTTGTGGGAAAACATAATAATAATAATAATAATAATAATAATAATAATAATAATAATAATAATAATAATAATAATAATAATAATAATACATAACAACACATAATTACACTTAATATTGTAATATTATTTTAAACCTTGGACTTATTGGTTAATTATTTTACCAGATTAATCCAACATGAAAACAACCAATAGGAAGAGGAAGGAAGAGTTTAAATTTCACAATACAACATGGTATGATGTATAAGTGGTAAAAAGTTTGTGTTTCGGGCTATACGCTTTTAGGTCAGTCACATCGGTGTCACACCGTTTACTGTTATTACACAATCTGCACTGGTGTGTAAACGCGAACATTAAACATTGAAATTACATTGAAATATCAACGGCAGGCTTTTATGTTGAAAAGCAAACGTACCGGAAAAGGTTTGTCACAGGTGCGGATGCAAAGATGGCGGAAGAGGAGAGCCACTCTGAAGAATTTGAGCAGATAGACTTTTTAAGAGATCGCCATGTACGATTCTTCCAGAGAACACTCCAGGTGCTACCCGAGAGATACGCCTCGCTGGAGACCACCAGGTTAGCTCACCGGAACAAACGCTGCCGCTGTAGTGTGCGTGTCTTGTTGAGGAACTGGACTAGCATCCGAGCTAGCTGCGGCTCCACGGCCGCTATGAATGATGGAGAGTGCTACTTTAGCGTGCTAACATTAGCCAGGGCAGTGAAGTTAGGACAGAGCCAATGGGGCGAAAACAGGAACCTCCTGCACACGGTTATCAGTGTCTATTTATTAGTCTGGCTGTATCGAGGCTCATTTTAATATGCCCTTCAGAGTATAATGGAGGATTTAGTTCGTGAAGTTCTTCATTAGTAAACATGAACCTTTATCCAGTTTGCTTAGCCTTTACCAGCTGAACTCAGCCAGCGGCTAAACATGGGCTTCTCGGGTTGATTTGACTCATTTAAAAAAAGAGTCTGAATTGAATTTCATCATGCAGTAGTTAATCATGTGATTGTTCAAAGTCACAGTTTGCATCGGCAGCGTTTTAGTACCGTCTCTGACCGTGCACTGCTCCCTCCATCTGTGTCAGGTGAACGCGGCTGACGTTATGGCTCTCCGCGTGTTTCCTCTCCAGGTTAACCATCGTCTTTTTCGCCCTGTCCGGTCTGGACGTGCTGGATGGCCTCGATGTGATTGAGAGGGACACCATGATCGAATGGATCTACTCACTACAGGTTCTGCCCACGGAGGATCGTAAGTCTCCAATCGTCTTCCTCCACTTCTTCACACCGCAGTGTAATCATACATGTGCATTGCCAGGAAGGGAGCGGACAAAAGCGTGGACGAGAAGAACCCTCTCGGAGGGAGTTGGATAAAGCATGATCACATAAATGGTTGAAACCTGTCAAGGAGCCCCCCCCCCAGGTCAAAGCCTTAAGGTAGCTAGTCAAATGTAATGACACAAAATAGGACTTTTTTTTTTGTTTTTGTTTAGCCTTTTTCTGGTGCTATGTGTGGACAGGAAAAACCTTTGTGTTGTCCCAGCTCTTGAAAAAAACTGAAAAGGAAGAACCAGTCGATCCATGTTACTGCTATAATGAGCACACTAGGTTCAATCGGGGCGAGCCAGGTGCATAGTGCATAGTCTGGCCCTGTTGTTCTGCTCCTTCCTGTTCTCGCTCCACCCTCTCCCGAGTCCCTGCAAGGTATTGACCATGAGATTATGCCTAATTGATTGGGCACTATGTTAAAAAAAAAAAACTAATTTTTTTAGACACTTTAGTGTGTCTGTGAACGTTCTCAGTCCTCCGGGTCAGGGTATCTTCGGGAGTGTTCTAATTAGACTTCTGGCCTAATTAAAAATTCTTCAAGGCGTTTTTCCTCTCATCCATGAGGCTTCTTCAGTTCCAACTAACAGGCGTGACGTTTCGGGTATTTCTCCCCTGTTGGATGAGACTCGTTGTGTTAAACACTGCAGGGCACTGACCCCTTGACCTGATTCAGGTTATTGGTGTCACCGGAGTTCAGGTACTAATGGGGGTCTAAAAGCCACCCGAGAGGTCCCTTGTGTTGAGCTGCCTGCAGGAGAGAACGAAAAAAAAGCGACAAAAAAGCTTTGTTTGATAAGAGGGATGGAAAAAAAAAAAGACCACGTCTGCCTGGAGAAATACATTTCCCAAATTGATTTGTGAAACACTTTGTGGCTTCCGCTGCAGATATTATCCACCAGGTGTCCTTCTCAACCAACCTGTTCCAGCTGGGCCTCTGTTCATTGGAGAAAGTCGGGCTCTACATTTTTAATGACTTGTTTCTTGCTGTCCCCTAACAAGCCATCTGTTCAGATGCCCAGTCACTTAATTATTCAAGACATCAACAGGAATCGTATCAGAATAGCCGTGCTTGATCGGTCCCCGCCATATGTTTGGTGTCTGGCTGATTTCTTTTGATTAGATGTGAAAATACAGCTTCAGAGGCGCTTGTGATTTTCCTCTTTGTCATTTGTATGAAAAAACGTTTGTTTTGTTTGAAGCAGTAGAGCTGTTAAACAGCTGCTGGGGGATGTGTTGATTATGGTCCAAATATTATATATTTTAAATCAACCTAAGTATTCGTTTGTACTGTCACATGTTTACGTCTTTGCTAAAATGACAAAAATACATGTTTTAATGCACTGAATCGTTAGTAGTGTGTTTGATTTTTTTTCATATTGTGAAATATGATGTAAACTGATACATACTCTCCTGCCTGTTCGGACTGTGGCCACTAGGTGGCAGCAGCATTCTTCATTTATAGCCAGTAGATAATTCATCAAGACCAAGTTAGAGAGACAGAAAGATGGACAACTACTTATCTTGCAGTTGGATACAACATAAATAAAGGCATTTCTTTTTTTTTCCCATTTTCTCTTTAATTGTCATACAGAATCAAACCTAAATCGCTGTGGATTTCGAGGGTCGTCGCATATTGGAATTCCCTACAGCACTAAGGTACCCCTCCCTGCAGCTGTAACATTAGTCATTACAATGTTATGTCCGTGTACAGTTACAAAGAAAACAGTCTATATCTTTTTTTTTTTAATTTAGAGCTCTCCAGCAGTTTAAATACATTTGTATTTAAAGGTGTCTTTGCATTGCATTTGTGTGAATATCCCATTTTTGATGCGTTGCCTAGGGTCCGGGGGTCCTGCATCCATACGACAGCGGCCATGTGGCTATGACATACACGGGGCTGTGCTCGCTGCTGATACTGGGAGACGACCTCAGCCGAGTAGACAAACGGGCCTGTCTGGCGGGTCTCAGAGCTCTGCAGCTGGAGGACGGCAGGTCAGTCAGTCCGCACACACAAAAAAAAATTTGCATTCACAAATTTGCATTGACTGAACTGGATCACTGGATGTGATGTGAACTCCAGCAGCTTAACCTGAACTCACCTTCGGCCCTTATACTATGTGTGTATAACGTGTCTGGCATGTCCTCTGACATGAATATTACTTGTTTTATGGATGTTGGCTTGATGCGACTCCAATGCTTAAATGGCAAATTCCCAGTTGTTTTTGGAGCTGTCAGTTTTTGTCCCTTTGTGATCGAGTCCTCTTCCTCGCTTTCAGTTTCTACGCAGTGCCAGAGGGAAGTGAAAACGACATCCGCTTTATCTACTGCGCGGCGAGTATCTGTTACATGCTGGACGACTGGTCGGGCATGGACATCCAGAAGGCCATCGAGTACATCCGAGGGAGTTTGGTGCGTAGGTCTTCGGTCCTAAAATGGTGGGAAATAATCTGGGGGGGGGGCAATGCAATGCGACAGGGCCCCGCGTGAGCCTACAATCACTTGTTTCTGCACCATTCAGAGCAGGAGACTAGACCACCTACCTTCAAGAGGTGGCACTCTGCCTAGAAATACTTCATTTATAATAGATGGAGGGGGCTGAGCAGTGCATCACGATCTTAAAGCTGTAGCAGTGTTTTTTTTTTTTTTTTACCCCCTTCCCCTCCAGGTTAAAAAAAAAAAAAAAACCCAACTCCAGCCAAGTTTTTCATGTGACATTTTTGTCATATTGTTGAATGAGGTTGTGGTCGACCCATACTTCAGCCTCAGTGTCTGTTTTTCCGTCAGACAAGGTTTAGACGCGTGAAAGCAGACGGTACAGGGGGTTGTCTTCGCGCTCATCATCCGCTCCAGACCTCAGCTTATTTTAAGCTTCACATCGAACACAAGTGTATTATTACATAGTTCCTCTGTTGTTGGCATGGGCGTGTATGCAACACACCCAACACTCGCACCAAGAGCTCAGAGAGCGAAAAGGGAAAAGTCTGTTAATTAATTAACGTGTGATTGTAAATCATAAGCGAAAACTATATTTAGGTTCTGGCTGCGCACCAGTGGGTGGTTTCTAGAATGCATTAGGTGCAGGGAGTTGGTTCCTGGCAATAGTTTTTTTTTTTTTTACCGAAAGTTGTGCCGCAGACTCGGAACAGTTGAGGAAAAACGTTTCAGCAACACTTGAAGTTTCCCTTGCACCTGGACCACTGGGATTACACCAGACCTGGCACACAGGCGGTATGGAATAAAACAATGGCCAGTTTCCCCAAGTGACTACCATCTGTTGTGTTGCTCTGTGTTTGGGCCACTGCTTGGGAAATGTGTCGCAGTTTCAAGGGTTGAAAAAAAAGGATAACCAATTAATCCATTTTATATATCTGAACAGAAATACCCAGTTCCTAACGTGCTTAATTAAGGTCACGATATACAGTAAGGATGTAGAGCATGCATCCATTTCAACTGATCTCTTTCCATTTAACAAAATGATCATTGTTTAGACTTCTAAGTAAAACATCGGACCGTTTGCAGTGAAATGAAAGAGTTGAGCTCAAAGGTTGCAAAAATGTACAAGTGAAGCCTAAATATAACGAGGTTATTATGGTAAAACAAAAACAAAAAAGAGTAGAGCTTACCTAATTGGTTAATTTGGCTTTTTTTTTTGCATAGATAAAAAAATATATAGCTTATAACTCATAACTGTTTTTTTCAAAGCAGGCGTCTTTTGTCTTTGCTGCGTGTTGGTGAAGCCCAATTTAATGAAAGGAAGAATGCGTCGTTAAAATACACCGGAGTTTGCGTGCCAACTGATGATGCCTGCAGTTATGTATTGAATGTTGCCGTGCATCTAACCGAGCGGCCTTGCGTTTGCTTTCTCCACAGTCGTACGACAATGGGTTTGGCCAGGGATCTGGGCGAGAGTCGCACGGTGAGTGTGAGCCGCTTCGCGTGGCTTAGGCCCAGTTGCGGTGGAGGGCAGGAAAGTGGCTGGTAGGGGTAAATGGTTTAACGGATTAGCCATTAAAATCCATCCTCGTAGATGCATTGTCCTCTCTAATCCCCCCGCCCACTCAAATGATATCTTTCTTATTCTGGAGGAAAAAAGAAAAAAAAAAAAAAAGCCTTCGTCCTACGCTTCCACGTGCGCGCGTTTAAAAGCGCCGCTCGGGAGCACCTCCGCAGTCACCTTTTGTCGACGTGGCAAAGGTAACATCTCCTGGGAGCCGCTGGCGGCAGGCTCAGCCCGGTGCGTCTCCTGGTGCGTAATTCCCCCTCAGAGCTTTAACATTTCACATCTGTGATTAAAGGGAAACTGGGTTCCCCACCGTGCAGTCATCACAATGTCTGAGGGCTGATTATACATCGGCATCGAGTTGGAGTAGAGGCCCATTAGTCATCCACATCCATCGCGTGGGCGTGCTTGCGTGCGTGCGTGCGTGCGTGCGTGCTTGCTTGCGTGTGTGTTTACCGAGACCTCCCACATGGTGTGCTTTAAATGTGCACTGGCTCTTTTCGGAGATAACTGTGTTGGTCGTTGTGTAGCTCATCACAGGGCATAATTTCGCATGTCTCATGGTAACATTCAATTCAAAACACGTACGCGATCGTAGAATAGGACGTCGAAAGGTGCCTTTTAATTATTTGTTGTTGGCCTAGTCCTCCTAATTGATTGATTCTAATTGCAGATTCCAACAAATGTTGACTCCACCCTGCTGTTGGGGAAGCGTCGCATTTTCCCCTAACGATTTGTTTGCATCTGATGTATTGTTATGCCCCCTGATCTTCCTCTGCCTCCAGCAGATAGTGAGCCAGACGCGGGGAATAAAAGGCCGGCGTACAATTTACACCCCTGACCCACACGTGCGTTATCCCACCTGTTCTCTGTGTCCCCCACCAGATAAGCAGCTAGGGATGGTGGCGATGTTAACGGCGTGCTGATAATGGAAGCAGTCACCAGTTGAGTTGTAGGCGGTGATGGGTAGCTGTACTGATAACGGCACGTCGTTAGTCAACACGCACACACACACACACAAACACACACACACTACCGACCAAGGCCTTTCCTGTAGCACCATCGTGTCCCTCAAAGGCCCTCGCTTATTGTGCGTGAAAGTGGACAAATGCAGCCATTCTGCTCGCCAACCTCGAGGACTGCGCCACATCCTCGGATGGAAAAAGGGAATCGGCAGCATGCTATGAAGTATTTGGCAGGACATGGGGCCCACACGCAGACGCACCCTCTGTTTTTACTGCCTCGCCTTGCGGTCATCTGGCTACCCGGCATCGAAACATCTCAATGGGAACCACCGGAAACACTTTTCAGTTTAAATGCATGGTCAGAAATCACTGGACTCATTTGACCGAGTTCATTGGTGTTGTGCGTTGTCCACGTCCATGGGCTGCGTGTGTGATCCGCGTGCGTGCGGGCCTGTGTTTGTCCAGGTGGCTGGACGTACTGCGCCATAGCCTCGCTGTGTCTGATGGGTCGGCTGGAGGCGGCGCTGAGTCAGCGGGAGCTGGACCGGATTCGCCGCTGGTGTGTCATGAGGCAGCAGAGCGGCTTCCACGGGCGCCCCAACAAGCCTGTGGACACATGCTACTCCTTTTGGGTGGGAGCTACGCTAGAGGTACCGCTCCAGCTATATTTGCATGGCCACACATAACCTGTTGAGTTCATTTAAGCCCCTTGCCCTTATTTTTCGGCTCACTTTGAATTGTTTCTCGCGGGGAGAAAGGAGTGCAGCATTTGAAAACTCTGCTCGTGCGACGCATTTTTAATAAAAGGATAGAAAGGTCTATTTGGGGTTTATTATCCACCTCCAAACACCTGACAATGAGCAATCCTTTCAGCATGTGGGTCATAACTATGCCAGCGGTATATGCATGCACACACATGATCCAAAAAGGGTGAGCGAAACTGCTATGACTAAGCCAGGCATGCACGCACACAAAAACACAAATTTGGAAAACTGAATTTCTAGGTCAGAACAGTGCCAGAAGGACAAATGCATGCATCCATGCAATATATAGATCTATATATAGATCTATATAGATCTATATATAGATCTATATATATATCAAAGCTATTGCAATAGAGCAGTATGTCAAACATTGAGGTGTGGTTATGTTTCTACAATATTATCTGTTTAAAAAAAAAAAAACTCAATATCGTGTTTTGGAACATTGCCCGTTTGTTTCAAATAAAGTTAGAAATGTAACTGTTCGAAACCATATTTGAACACTGATGTATGTGCTCTCTCCGTTTATTCCTCTCTTTCTCTCACACACACACACACACGCACACAAAACACACTCTCTCCCCTCCCAGCTGTTGGATGTGTTCCAGTATACGAACTTCGACAAGAACAGGAGCTTCATCCTGTCCACGCAGGATCGGCTGGTGGGGGGATTTGCCAAATGGCCGGACAGCCATCCAGGTAAATGATATTACGGATGCAGACGCTGTGTTATCGTCCTGCAGTAAAGTCGTCAAAAGAGATTGCAAATGGGAAAAGACACGACCAGCAAAGACAATAACGACCAAGGCTTGCATGCTTGTTCGGTGGCTTCAAAGAACTCGGCTCGTGGACACAAAGATGCTGGGACGAGGCAGTTTCGGTTTCTTTGTCTCCTTCTGTGAACCATGTTTTTTTTTTTGTTTTCTCCCCCGCCCTACCCTCCGCAGGTGCAGAGAGCTCAGGGTGGAGTTGCAGTTTGTAGTTGCACTTTGAACGGAAAAGCTCTTGTAACCCAAAACCAACTTTAAAGGCGCGCGCGTGTGCGTGTGCGCCTGCGTGCTCTTGCTTTTCACCGTACTGGGTAATTGATGAGGGGATTGTGCGTAGGCCGCCCGAGGGCTCGGGACACTGTGCGCCTCACATTACAGGGCACCATAGGCAGGAGGAGACAATGCAGCTGCAAAGCAGATGCTACGTCGATGCTACCGAACAATAGTTGTGGGAAGTAAAGGGAACCCGGTTGCATTATGGGCAGAGATCGCATTGGGTGAGCCTGCGCTGCCATTAATGCACCGCAACTGGTCCCGGGTGATGGGAAGATCGCAACGCAGAGCCAGAGTTTGTCCAGTAGGTCGGAACCCCCGAGTGCTTTGATGGGTTCAAAATAGGCGAAAAAGACAAAAGAATAGATCTCGGCCTTTATGAACCTGTAAATCAGGTCCACGCCTCGTTTCTGTCTCATCACCCAAGCGAGGGACCGCCCAGTGAAACGAGTTATCAGTCCGAAAGGTTTGCCGTGGTAGAAAACCCGTTCTCCGATTGTGCGGCGTGATTAACAACCGCTTCGGATCCACAAATCTTATCTCGACCCCCTGACATGTTAACGTTGCGAAAAAAAAAAAAAGCTGCCGCCTGCGTTCGGAAACATCAGTGGGATGTCGTTCACGTGCCGTTCCGTATGCCGCGCTACGCGCTATGATTGCTCATGAATCCCGATTCATGCAGCTAATGGTGCTTTTATTGATTCATACGTCTGTGGCCAATCGTCTGTCTTTTCATTATAATTCAATTACCCCTCCATTTACTGGCCTGCACAGCTTTTACTCCGGTGCCCGGGGAGGAAAAGGGCCATAGGTCATCAAATTTGCATTATTTATAACCTACTGAAAGGAACGGAACACACAAAAAAAACAAAAGCACTGCTTCTGTTGCATGTGGTTTTTTGTCTGAAAAGAAGACATTGTTTCATTGATTCCGCGTGCGTGCGTGCGTTGTTTTTGATTATTCGTGATGCCACAGACATGCATGTGCTTCTGCTGTGATGCTTATTACCATCTTTGACCTACTTTCTTAATTTTACTCCCCCCCCCCCACCCCCCCGTCCTCTTCTCCACCTCCCCCCCCCCCCCGTCCTCTTCTCCACCTCCGGTCCACCAGACCCTCTCCATGCCTACTTAGGTCTGTGTGGCCTGTCCCTGATTGGAGAGCCCAGTCTGAGAAAGGTCCACCCAGCACTCAACATCACCCAGAGGGCCTTTCAGCGCCTCCAGCAGCTGCAGCAGACGTGGAGGGACGGCGCCGGCGGCTGTGGCCGACAGCACTGACCGCGCGGCCATCCGCGGCCTCCGAACAGGTTCGGTCAGACACACCTGACCGTAGTCGCTCAAAAGGCAACCGGACCTTTTGCCGTGTGCGTCTCCAAGAAGTTCGGCCCCTCTCATTCCTGAAGTTTTTGCGTTTTGCTGCCTTTTTTTTTTATTTTATTAGTACATGTAGATTAGACATTAGTTAGTAACAATGTGCGTGGTGGATTGTGGGAATAAAAAAAAAAAGTGCCAGAAAAGTCCGATTTTAGTCACTGGAGACTTGAAGAAATTCCAGATGCCTCAATTTTGCCTTGATCCTGTTTTGGAAGCTCTCTGCACCATAGCCTCATCATCACAGCACCACCTGCTCCTCTGTCAAGGATTAATACCACTGACTCTCTTCACATGGACATAAAAATCATCCTCCAAGTTAACCTTTTTTTACCCCCCCCCCATCTGATCCACCAGACCTCGTTAACTTTTTTTTTCTTTTTTTTTTAAATAAGCGTAGAATGACGTCAGGCTCGTCTGATTGAATTCAAATGAAATCACTGTTATTTATTTTATTTTTTTATTATTAGTAGCCCTGTAGTAATTCTTGGGAAAGAAAAGTGGAAACTTATAAGACGTATATTCATCTCTCCTTAAGAACAACACTCCTTCGTTCTATGAAAACAAAGAGTTAAAAAAATACCCTCCTCCAGGCAGTGGAGGTTTTTGGTTTTTCCCCTCATAACACACCGATCCGTCCGTGGCTCTTGAACCTCTTGAAAGCCTAGAGCTCTTCACTCCCAAAGGGGATGCCAGCCTGGTGGGTTTACTCTCCCGAGTTCCTCTTCTTCAGCATCTTCACCCCTGCAGGCTTTGTTTTGTGATCAAGAAGGCTGCTACAACAACAACTGCTTGAAAAGGCCAACGACCTCCTCTGGGGTCCAAACCATGAGTGTTGCCATAGCAAAATTAAAATCCAATAAAACTCTTATTTGGCTATGGGCCTTATCATGCCAGTTCACAGGAAAAGTCAATTATTCTTCCAAATGTTCCTGAAGCTAACCCAAAAATAGATTGAGCCTTAGGTGACTTCGCTTTTTTGCAGCAGCAGCAACAGCAGATACCATCCCAACATCCCCTTGACTCCTTATCCAAGTTCTCCTCCTTCACCACCTCCCGTACTCCCTCCAAGGCACGCGCTGGCCAGAAATCAATTGCAGAAAAGAGGAGACGGTGGGCATCGGGACTTGGGGAAGTGTCTTTTTTTTTGAACAGCAACTGCAAACGAACAATGTGCATGAGCTGAATGTGCCACCGACAGTCTGGTAACGGAGAACTTCGGTTTGCTAGCCGCATCCTTCTGTGCCCTAAATGCGGAGCGCCGCCGTGGACTTGACCGTGGCCTGCAAGCCGACCTTCTCGCCCTTCGTCTCCCGCTGCCGTCTGCCTTGATTGTAAATGTCTTCATCCTGCGCGATAGTTTAAACAATTAATACAGCAGCCAACAACCATTTTTCTACGTAAAGACGTGGTGGAGTCATCCTCTCAGCTTATGCTCCTAGTTTTAGTAGCTGTTTCGGGTGCATGTTGGAGTTAGAATAGAGTCCCTCCCTGTAAAAGAGTTTTGGTTTGCCCTTCCGCATGTTTGGAAAGTGAGTTTGGGCCATTTTTCATCCGCTGCGATGGAAACATGAGAAAGGCCCCACCGCTGGGCTTTGAAAGTGGCGATGCCATGCCCAGTCGTGCGCGCAGGCCAACTGACAGTCTTCACAACATCTGCAGACCGTGGCCATCAGCGCCATTGTGGAAAACGCAGTAGTCAAGGCCTGAAGGCAGACTGGAGGTGTGGTCGACTAAGCCTTTGTCTTTGCCCGGTGTTGGGGTGTCATCCGGGAGCCTTTTAAATCCAAATTAGATCCTAACATGTTGACGCATACTGTCGGTACTGGAATTTGAACAAATCACTGCTGTCATTCCCTGAAAGCAATATCCCCCGCTTAAGATTCCTCCAGCCCAGGCTAAACCATTTCATGAGACTGCCCGCTGAATTTACAAGTGAAGCAAGATTGTCCTCATTTTTTGGGGGGGTTTTCCAGCCTTGAAACCAGACCAGGCGAACAGAGGAAAGCAGAGAAGAGGCAGAAGTGAATAAATAAATAATCGGGCCTATCTATTATTAAATGTAAACTGTCGGAGGCTGGAATGTCCTCTCTGTACTCCAGCCGCGCCTTGAGCGTTAGACAGCCTTTGTGTGGCCAAGCACGGGGGCTTTTCAGCCTATTGCATCCGACATGGCTGTTTTTATTTAAACGTACTGTTATGCCTGAGACAATATTTGCTCCAGGTACTCCTGCTGAACCAGGCAACTTCTCTCGGCCTATGATCTCTAGCAAAGACTTGAGATGTCATTTGCCACAACGTTACCTTTTACCCCATAGGAAAGATGAGCTATAAGGATATATATATATATATGTCATCGCTGCCTCAGACACACAAGCGCTATAATAATACATGGCGCCACCCAATTACTGTTTAAAATTGTTCTCACATAAAGTTCTTATTTCACTTCATCATATTTTAAAGTGACCGAAGCAATCCCCTGAGCTGTGTTCTGTCCTTGGCGTACACAGGCGAAATCACAAGGTCGGACCGAACTCTGAAATGACCTGGAACTTCTGAGTTCAGCTTAGCACGGCCGTCTCAATCCAGAAAAGCACTTAATGCACTCTTTCGAGAACTCTTGACTGGTAGACGCCGTTTTACCAGAATCTCACTCTGTCCCCTTCCGTGTATGGTTGATAATGGTATTTCCAGAAGATGGAAAATGGATTGTGGGAGAATCCATAAACGCTAACTTGATTCTTAAAGGATGCAAACTGTTGGATAGATGGGTCTGCCACTTAGCCGCAGATGAAGGCTCCGTTGTTCTATTGCGTGGCGTCACACTGCGGTGGGTCCAGGCCTAAAATGCTCCATACGGCCCGTCCTCGACCAACGCTCCCGTTCCCGACTAATATACATAATGTAATAATAAATGATGTAATGGAATTTATTTTTTCTAGAAATATTGAGTGTAGATAAATATGTACATGTTTATAAATATGTGTCTTCTATTGTGCAAGTGCTCAAGATGTATAGAAAACAAACAAAAAAAAAAGTAGAAGAAGAAGAAGAAGAAATGTTTACAATTGAATCAGTGAGCGGGTCATTTGAATTGGATATGCGACCGATTTTATGTGATGTATCATAGTAGTTTCAGGACAGTAGTGTTGAGTCTAGTTCGGCAGTGTGTATTGTATTTATGGGGAATAAAAACGCAGACTAACTTTCACGGTGGATTTGGTTTCTTCGGGGCTTCTCCTATTAAGACGATCAAGATATCCAATTTACGTCCGGCATCAAAACTCATAATTGAAAGCCTTTTGGTGTCTCACTTGGGGAAAATGAACACGTTCAATAGATTGAATAGATGGTAGTTAATGTGATATTGTGTGTGCAACCACTCTATCTTTGCTGTTTCCTCTCGTGGCAGGCTCGGTGTGGATTAGGATTAGACCTGTTGTTTTTTTCTTATTTTCCTAATATGCCCCAACCGCCTTACATTTATCTGTCGTGTGTTTGAGTTGTATGCTGTAGATTTTTTTTTTTTTTTTTTTTTAGTACTAAGTGGTACTAAATACGTCATTTAAACCATGGGGGAAGGGGAGTTTACACCGTTGACAGTAGCATGCAAAAATACAGAGTCCCAGCTGGGAGTTGCACAGACTAGGAAAGGAGATCCTGACAAATGTGGACTCGTGACACGTATAGTTACCCCTCTGTACGTAGAGGAGAGAGGATTTAAATTTAAACGGCACATTTAAAGCAATCTAAAATCTATTTAAGGTTCATAAAACGATTCCAACAGAAGGGAAAACAAATGTTTGAGATATATTGTCTTCCCCTGTGAATAGAGCCAAACCCGGAACGAGATAGTCGGGAGATGCTCCCCTGGGAGACAGCTGCAGCTGTAGCTTGGGTGTGGTTATGTTCTCCAGTTTATACCTGTGCGGCACCAGACTTTCCCTGTGAGACAAGAAACCCTATACCGCTGCCAACAAGGAGAGGCCGAGTGGCAGAAACTCCCAAGTTCAGATCTGGATTGGTAAACTTTGACGACCCAGATTCTCTTCCGGTCTGGTGGGCTGAGTCACAGGCCCCCATGTTTCCTTGCAGTGCAGTTTTAATATTTGTCGAATCCTGCTGTTGTTACCGCACGAGTTTACCACTTTTGAGCCGTGTGATGGGAATGACTCTTTTTTTTTTTCAATGATCCGCTGACACGCGGATGAACCTCCACGTGCTCGTTCCCAAGGTGCATCCTCGGATATTATTTAACCCTGAATCCATTGTACTCAAACCGACTAATCAATGCGTTCTATTGATTAATCAGTCATGTGGAGGCCACTGTGGTCTTTTATGGGGCAGTCAAGTGTCTGCCACAGATATTTCCTACGACCAATTGGCTCATCTTTGCCCCAAGGGTATACTGGAAGGGTCATTAAATGTTGGACACGGCCCCCTTTACATGCTGAAGTTACCAGTGAGCCAAAGTGGTGGAACTTTCCCTTTTTAAACACTCTTTTCTACTATGTTTGTAAACGTTAAATAGGTTGTTCCCGAATGCTTATATAGATCAGCACTTACCCTTGATAAGGAAATGTGCAGTGGAAACATCTAAGACTATGTTGGAAACACTGCTCAGAAAGACGGAATCATTTTTAATTGAAAGAATTGTCTTGAATAATCTCTTTGATAGATGATTGTAAAACGTCTTCATTTATAATTGAATGATTTATTGATTTCCCCTTGTTTCCTTCCAGACCTTCAAGCAAAAACAGGTCAACAAATTGACTGCATTGCTGTGCCCTGCTGTATCTCCAAAGGAAACCATGTTTGACAACCATGAACGAGAGCGTAATAATATTTCGAGTAATATATATATATATATATTTTTTTTTGTACTATCTTCACAGGCATCTATTTCCTTTTTATTGTATACGGGGCACTGGTCCGGTTTCTGCTTGGTCAAACTGGCCAACACAGGAGTTGCATGGACTATGTGAGGTAAAGGCGGTTTACAATGGAGGATTAAGACAAAGAGATGACGTCTTTCCCCAAATGAAAGCACGTTCCAGTGAAGTCAGTCACCAGTGATAATCTCAGTGTTGTGGGAGTTTTTTTTTTTGGTGGCAAACACTGTGTTTCTATGTACGCGCGAGGCCATCTGGTGACGCGGAACAAGTGGCATCGCCAGAAGAGAGAAAAAAAATAAAAAAAATAAAAAATAAAAAACACGAACTTAATCCGGCTTCACACGGTCGCCTCACATTCCGGCTCCATGCGAATCTGTCACAACCCTGAGGCGCCGAAACAACTGCTCTCCTGCCGACACAACGGCACACACACACACACACACACACAGACAAATCACCAGGAGACGCGGGGGCTGCGCGCACATATTTGGGGGCACGTCCATCTGCGCGTTTATGTATGTGCGTAATGCACATATGGACACGTGAGCGCGCGGCCGAGCATGCGTAAATAACCAATCTAACTGAATGCATCGCTAATAGATTTAACCCCCCCCCGCCCCCGCTCCCCACCCACTTTAATCTTCATCCTGAGATTACGATGATTGTTCGAGATTGAAGGGCATGGATGCGTGGGCCGGCCTGACAGATGACACAAAGGGCCGTGTGAGCGGCGACGTCGCCGCTGAGGGATGGCGGTGGAGGAGAGGGAGATGGCACAGAGGAGGGAGGCGAGGGCGGAGTTTTCCCTCCAAGATGAGGCCAACTAAAAGAACAAAAATTGGTCGCCGGCGCAGGCACTGTGGATTCGGCCGTGCATGAAGGAGAGAGAGAGAGAAACAAAAAAGAGGGGGGAGCAAGAGAGGTAGAAAGAGAGAGAGAGAGAGAGAGGGAGGAGAAGGGATGGTGAAGGGGATGTGGTCTTTTTCCTCCCCTGATGTTATCTCACCTCCCTCTGTGGAGACGCTTTTGAGCCAAGTGTTTCATTAAGCCGCTGCTGCCCGTGTGTTTGTCTCCATTTTTTTGTTTTTTCCATTTTTTGACATAGACCGGTCTGTGCATCCACCATCATCATCATCATCATCACCATCTGTAACCATGTCGGACTCTGAGGACATGACGGAGTTCGCCAGCATCGTGGAGCGGATCGAGCGAGGCGAGGTGAGTCTCCTCCGGATGATTTATGGTCCCTGTGACAGCAGCAGAAGATCTGTCCGTCTGTCCTTCTGTCACCCTGCTCGTGCACGCAGGGCTGTCACAGGACGCACACACCTTTGCCTACATCTCATTGTACTGTATTCTATTATATTCATATAAGCATATTCATTATTTATTTACAATACAATGTAGCCCATAGTATTGTATCTGCACTCTATTCCGATATAAATGGTCCACCCTGATCCACACCTTTTCTACCCCACTTTACCTGTGTAATATTACAATCTTATATTGTCATATGAAAAAAAAAAATACATCACATTTTTTTCTGTGATATTCTATTCTATTCATGTAAAATGCGTAAAAAATGTCAGGTGTGTGACTCCGTCCCGTTAACCATGTCGGTGCCAAGGCTATGCGGTGCAGCCTTATCGATGTGATCTGTTTTGATCTGTTATATTTTTTTACATTATGATATTAAAGACACATTTAGCCATGTTCTGATATTGTGTAAAGGCCAGTGGTTATTTATAGCTATAGAAAAAAAATGATTAACCTAGATTCACATGGTCCCGGTCCTATTCTGTGTCAAGTCTTTGTGGCTTTAAGGCAAAAAGCTTCTCCTCTATTCTTAGAAGAAGAGAAAAAACGCGAACGTAAAGACTTTAATTAGAGGCTTCAGTTCCTGAGTGTGTATGCAGTTGGATGGTGCTGCAGGCGGATCACAGACTCTACTCAATATGTGGGACACTTGGCAGCAGCTGTGTAGTGACACAGGGCAACCCGTTAGAGATGTGTATGGGTCTGCATTGGCAGGCGGGGGGGGGGGGGGGTCTTTGGCCTTTTCACCTACATTTCAGACTGACACGATGTGTTGAAAAGCACCTCCCCTGCTCACACAATCTCTGACACTCATCCATGCATACATGAGCTGTCCCCGTGTGTCTGTTTCCTGGTCGTCCTGTCGGCTACAGTCAAAATACATAGCTGCACGACACTAGAGCGTACAGACAGTTAGGGCCCTAAGATACCTTTCTCTGTGCTGCTTTGTTTTACACAGGGCAGCGTTCAAATGAATTCTTGGGAAGAAATGTGGGATTATAAGTTTCTTTCTTTATAGTTCTAAGGTTAAAAAAAAATGTGAGGAACCTTTTGCAGTGAGAATGAAAATAGATCCGTTGGACAATGATGCAGCATTTTTCAGAGCCACTAGGGCGTTTCGTCAAGCAGATACGTATTCCTTGCTTGGAGTGAAACATTGGGTGGATGAAAAGCAGCAGCAGAAAGTAGAGGTTGAACAGAAATCTAGAAATTGATGGCACGTCTGTCAGCCACTAAAACCCTCTGTATTGTTTGCTGCCAAGAAAAGCTGCTGGAAAAGTGAATGACTCAACAGACGGATGTCTGCAGTGCCCTCAGTGAGACTCTTTGACTAGTAGGTTACTGTAAAACGTTTCATCCACTTCATTCTGAGGGCACAAAGTTGTACATGTTGCATTTTTTTTTCCCTTAAATAAATCGAAGCTCCCTTCCGAAACTCCCAAAAGATGTGTCATGGTCTATTTCTTTGAATGAAAACATTGCCGGGACTCAATTGGAGGGAGGGTGCACTTTCAAATTTGGTTATAGCTCTTATTGGTCCCTTTTGTGAGGAATAAAAAGCTGATGAGAGGGCCAAACTAATTTCCATATAGTTTGACCCATCGATGATATTAGACCCACAGACTGAAAAAAAACCCTATGCCCTATTTTATATAGACATTAGTCAAGATTGGGTGTATGGAGAGCTTTTGAATGCTTTTGCTTATTTCTGTTGGTTTCAAGTATTTATTTATGCGGATCTTAAAACAAACATTTGTATTGGCAAGGTCGAACTTTTCTTTCAATCTATGAAGACGACTTACCACATTTTATTGACTGGTGCGATCAAGATTATTCTGTATCCAAGGGATGATAAGGCCCAAGTGTGTGGAGGAGAAAAACACTGATTTGTTCAAGGTCCAAGGCTCGTCTGTGAAGCACGGTGTCATGGCTACAGCTCAGTGTGAAATGTCTACTGGACTGTGTTGACATTTACTACTACCACTACTACTGGATCATTTTTTGGTCCTGAGATGTGGACTGGAGATAGTCTGACTTTTTTTTAGTAGTAACTAAGGAAAATAGGTCACAGCTGACACTTTTTCTATCTACTGGTTGAACTGGTTCTAAATTTAGCACACATTAATCACAACAACTTAAGTGTTCCCATAAGCATGCTGACATTTTTGGGTTCGGTGTGAAATGTCTCACCAACAGAGTCAGATGGACGGAGCAAGACAGAGGATGTCGGTAATACCACGGGCTCAGTGTAAATATATGAGCATCAAGGAGATGGACTGCAGTGGAATTTGACAATTTTCCCTATGTATGAGCAGAGACCACATTTTTTTTTACCTCTAGCGCCACCATCAGGTCAAACTTTTAATTGACCAATGCTATGTTTTAAACCCGAAGACAGCCTCCCTTAAATCTGAGCTGTCCAGTGATGATTAAATGTTTGCATACCAACGACTAGCCTTCAATGGCTAATGGGCTAAAGGTTTGAGGGTTAGCTTGTGGACATTAAGGTGAAATAATCACACGTCAGATTGCACTAAAGTGATCCGTCTGGCGTTATCTTACATTCTGAATCCCCGTGCGCACAACGCAGCCGATTTTGCACCTGTGACCGACTGTGCAACTGTGGAAGATGGATGATGCGAATTAAGTTTACGTGGAGCACTTGAATGCAGCAGTAGTTCCTATGGAGACCGGTCTCTTTCTCTCACGCTCCCCCCTGTCGCGTCTTTCTCCCCCCCCCCCCCCCCCCCCCCTCTCTCACGCTCCCCCCTGTCGCGTCTTTCTCCCCCCCCCCCACCGTGCCCCCCCCCTCTATCTCCCCCTGAGTTGTGTATGTGTGCCTGCGCGCGCGTTCACGTTAGAGAACACTGCTGCAGTGAATTGGCTGATTCACCACAGCACTGCCCTTCTCTCTCTCTCTCTCTCTCGCGCGCGCACTCGCCCCCCCCCCTCTCTCTCTCGGGGATGTAACTCTCTCTCCCCCTCTCTCTCTCTCTTTCTGTCCACCGCTCCGTCCCTCAGTCTCAGAACAACACAACCTCGGACGGGCTCGCGTTTTAAAACCTTCCAGACACACACACACACAGACACTCCCTCACACACACACTCGGGTGGCGTTGTGTGTCCTCTCTCGTCATGTCTGCAGAGATGCGGCGCAGCAGCAGCACATTCGCGGTGAGTGTTTGAGTTTGAACGGAGTTTGGGGGATACGTGAACCACTCGCTGTCGGACTTGTCATTGTTGAGTAGCCTGTAGCTGCCCGGCTGTTCTCGGGATAGATCTGCTGTTTAAAAGACCGGTCAATGGAGTTTCCCCAGCGTCGTTGTCATGAAACACATTACCCCGAACGGTGTCTCTCTCTCTCTCTGTTTAAACTTCCCCTTGTTCTTCTGGCCATTGTTTATTCAACACGTGTGCAGGCGGCTATTTTCATAAACTAATGTTTGTTCGGCTTGCTGGTTTGGGGAAGTCGTATCGCACCAGCTGAAATGAATGGACTAATCAGGGAGGACGGTTTCGGTCTTCGTGCGTGCACGGTGGCTGTCCTAATCGTTGTTTTAAGGGTGGAACGTGAGCAGCTGGAACTGTTTGTCTATATTTAGCTGGACATAATCCGCTCTTATGCAATGGGTCAGAAACATGGTAAAGATGCCGCTACTGGGACATGGCACGGGTGTTTCATTTTCCCGTCTGGAGCGTACCTGGATGGTCCTGGCTCCTTCTCACTGACGTATGCAATGGTGGTTCCCACAGCTTAATAGGTGAAGGCAATAGGCCCCTTTTAGCTGCGCCTCAAATGTCCCGGTGTCAGGTTGTTGTTCTGACCATCAATGGAAGCCCTTTGTTTCCCTCCTTCCGCCGTAAGTTGTGGCCTACCTTCTGTATCTGATGTTCATCACCCGCGTTGAATGTTGACCACAGTCTGGGTGGTGTCTCCTGCAAAATGCGCTCAAGTACAATTTACAATACAGGCCCCCCCTTTTTTTTTTCTTTCAAAAAGTATTCATGTCTCCATCACCAGGTCCCGATCAAAAACATCGAGAGGGAGCTGATCTGCCCCATATGCAAGGAGCTCTTCACCCACCCGCTGATCCTGCCCTGTCAGCACAGCGTCTGCCACAAGTGTGTCCGGGAGCTGTTGATGCTCAACCATGAGGACTCGTTCGATGCCGGCTCCGAGTGCTCCATGCCGGGCAGTCCCAGGTCCAGGGTGCCCTCCCCCTCTATGGAGAGGCTAGACAGGCTTGTGAGATCAGGTGGGTCACGGGGTAAGAAAATGCATTTTTTTATTTTTTTATTTGTAGATGTAATAATTTCTTCTTTTTTTTTCTGGGATGTACTTGGTTGTAGACACACTGGATCTTGCGGGTTAAACGCGTTTCACATGCTATTGTGAGGCAGGGCCATCTTTCTCACTCTTGCGTGAGCTAATGGGGTAATAATAATCTGGTATCAAGTATCAAATGCATATTTTTCAATTTGCGATAGCCTCCGACAACGGTCGTCCTAGTTGCGTGTCAGTAATGTCAACTTCCTGCTTCATTGTCTTCCTCCTGATTTCCTCAGCTTCAGTTTTTAGTTGTGATGTCATCCCAGGGGCTGTGTTCAACAGGTCTCAATGTTGGGAAATGACCTTTTATGGAAAGGGACTTAAACAAATATTTTTAACAGTTTTTACATAGAAACTGAAGGGCACATTCACCTCCCTGATGTAAAATGTGTAGCACTGTGGAAAACAAAAAATATTTTGTGAACCAATAAGCAAATCTTTAGCCAATGCAACTATAAGGTTTTCAGGGAATAGGCTCGCGGGAGATGAGCAAGACAAAAAAAGCACTATTGCATCATGTCTGGCTTTTGACGTGGTGCCGACACCAAACCCCCCCCCCCCACCCCCCCGGCTCCTCCCTCTTGTCCTAGATACCTCCAACACACATCAAATTATTTGATAATTTTATCTCTCAGGCATAATATTGTCAGTCATAACTTTTTTTCCCCACCTTAATCCTCTCTGTATTTACAGACGTCATTATGGCTACAGCTACGACATGCTGAAGTTTAGTCTAGCGGGAGAAAAGACATGTCCATGAGCTTTCTCAAGCCCTAATTGTCTTCACTGTCTGGCTCTTATGGCCCAGGGCTATCAAACATCCCCCTCAATCGTGCTGGGGCTCACGTATTCATTTGAAAAAATGTTTGGGGAAAAGAGAGTGGAGTAATTATTTCCACTCCATCTTCCAGGGAATGTACAGGTGTGCGTGTTGTCCGTGCGTGCGTGCGTAACCACATGGAGCTTGAGTGTGAGAAAACTGGTTTGTGTGGCAATGGGTGTGGTGCAGGTACCACTGTGATCTGCTATGCGCACAGTGACGCTGCAGCCAGGCTTGAGTAGGCAGATGTCTCAAGTTTTGAAAACAGACGGAAACTGTCCATCTTTCTCAGAGCACAGGAAATGTCCATAAAGATGCACACCTCCTAATGGTGGGGTGCACCAAACTATGTGAACCCATGGCGTGCATATTTAACGATTATGTATGAGGCCCCCTGGCTGAACATACTAATTTTAAGCAGATTATGTAGGTTTTTGAAAAGTGATTTAATGAACCATGTTCAAAACATGTTCGGTGAGATTACGGTTTACACTGTTTTCATAAAATGCAGTGACGAAAGACGACTTGGGGGGGAAAAAAGCAAAACAAAAAAAATAACTTCTGCAATTTCAGTTGAATTTCAATTTTATTCAGTAGCAGAGCTTAAAATCCACACTATACTTGTGTCTGGTGCAGTTAATGAACAACCGCCATGCAACAACAACTAGTATATAAATCATACACTGTTGTTTTGTTTGGATTTGGGACCAAGACGCCAAGTAACCACGGAGCAACACTGAGAATATTAACCAGCGGCTGAAAAGATCCTCAGAGTACAGTGAGGTGAACAGCTTTTCGGGAGCTATTCAGCCATAGTTCCGAACCACCGAGTCTAGGCTCTCAAACACAGCCTCCCTCTTTCACACTCATCCCCCCCCCCCCCCCCCCCCCCCCCCCCCCCCCCCCTTCCCCCCCCCCCCCCCCCCCCCCCCCCCCCCGTAACCTGAATGAGTTCATTCTTAGCAAGCCGGCCTGCGTCTGTTGACTCAGGAAATAATCAAATCCCGTTTAGAGTGTACAAATCTCCCGCCAGTTTGTGCGCACGGGCAGCTCCTCTTATCAATGTTATTTTTTAAATGTTTTTAACTTGAAACTTTTAAAGTGATGTACCAATGTTTCTTTGTCAGCGTGAAGGGATTCCGTAGTGTCCGACATGAACTACCGTTAACATGAAAGGATCATGGGAAAGCTGGAATTCCCTTGGGGATTATGCAGTACGTTTGTTCCTGTGTTAAGTGCATTTAATCTGTGGATTGCATAACACAAACAATCTGCGTGTTGAGGAGTATTCAGGATACCTCAAAGTACGCTATGAGCATCCTATCCAAAAACGGAACACCCAAGCAATTCTGCAGACTGCCCTGAATACGGGGAGATCAGGCCAATGGGGAGTCATGGTGACACGACCTGACTGTAAGGAGTGAATGAGGGATTAGGGAAAGAGAAAGAGACGGAATACTTAAGGCTATATTTATCAGTGTGCAGCTTGGACAAGCCTTGCTGTGCTCGGGCAGAGGATAGGCGGTTACTCAAGCTTCATCAGTTTCTCAACGCCATCCTATTTTATGTTGCCGGGAGTCAAACGGAGCATGATGCGTCTGCGTACAGCTAACTCTTGAAAAGTGCACTTTTAAAGTCTATAAAGGAATACTCGTATGGGGACGGGGGAAATATGCTTATTCTTCAAATGACCATTTCCCAAAAGTCAAGTGCACAAATCAAGATTTAATTGTTCTTGAATTAACCGTTCACCTCCTGTGCGTATTTTTTTCAACACTGTTTTGTGTTTCATTCCGAACTGCATTACCACATTTTCTCGGTATCCATTTTATTTAACCTTTTGAGTTGACTTGGTTTCATAATGTGTCATAATGTTTGAAAAGAAGAACAAAATCACCTCACCACTTCACATTGTGTATTGTTTAATTTTTCTTGTTGGTCTCACCTCACTTCTCTGTTCATTGCTTGCAGCCGCAGTGCGAAGGTCGTGTGGCAGTCGAGGTAGACGCGGGCTCCGTGTTTTGAGTAGCTGTAGTGAGTACGGTGTTACCAGAACCCCTGTGAAACCCCTAGTTTGGTTTGACCCTTGTTTCTACTTAGTCTACTTTAGCGCTGTCAACACAACCATACAAACTCACACCGCGCGTTTGGTACGAGGTTGCTTCTTTAGGTCCGAGTCGCCGTAGTCACTGGATTTGATGGTGAATAGATTTTCCAATGTCTGACCACTTAATGCTAGGCAATATAGCCGATGAGCTTTTTCGGAGCATAAAATGATTCATATAAAAAAATAAAAATAAAAATCAATATCCAGGTCTCCCAAGCGCGCAAGAGCTGGTGATGAGAGCAGGCAAAATGCGTCGGGTAGTTCTTGTCTGCCATTTCCTTGGCCTACCTGTGGTATTTCATTTCGCGATTAAGTTAACAAAGAGCGAAAGCAAAAGAATAGATGAGAGCAAAACCTTTAAGCAATAATGAGTCGGCGCGTGAAGAGGGGCTCAGAGCGACTGGGATGGACCAGAGTGGGAAGGGTGTCTTTGACAGAGAGCATCTGTAAGGAGCCAGGCGCCCTTTTAAAGGGGCAAACATGTTTCCAAGGAGACGTCTGTTTGCGCTGCCTTCATTTTGTTTAACATGAAGCCAAAATTAAAGCCACTCTATTGCGACAGAGAGCTGCAGGTCTCTGTCCTTTTGGAACACACACACACACACGCACGCACGCACGCACGCACGCACACACACTGAGGCAATATGTTTGGGCTTGCTCAAATTCTTACCAGGCTTTTTTCCTGATTGGTATCTGTTCGCCTTCAGGCTGCTGTTTCTACTTGACAATCATCACCGTTTCAGAAACAGTTTATTACAACACAGACCTGTTTCAGCTTACCTCTAATCATTTTTGCACGTGATGAATTATGACGTGTCAGACTGCGATCCAAGTCAAACAATTTTGGATACATTATTTCAGTTTGAATAGGCCGCCTCATGGTACTTGGCATGCTCTCTGGGTGTTTCATGAGAATTTTCTCATCAGAATCTGCTCAGTTGAAAGCGCATTGCAGAGTTTTATCTTTCATCTTCCCCTCAAAGAATGAGCATTAATATCCTGTAAATCAAATATCAAACAATGAAAGGAGATTCCTTCAAAAACAATAAAGAAATCAAGGGAATATAAGTAGAACATTCCCACCTCAAGTCACTCCTTTTTGTCCAGCCTCTCAGTAAATGGACTGATCCAACCCATTTTATATGTGTAAAGAAATTAGGAGTTAAAAATGTTTTCACATCAAAATATATTCAGCAAGCCTAACCACTCGCCACATACATTTTTTTTTCTTGCACTAGACATAATGTAGACATACTATAGATAAAAGAAAGAAATATAGTGTACCCTTGACACATCTCAAGCCTTAAAGTTTAAATTCTATGACTGACTGGAACGTTAATGCGACACCAGTTCGAGCGCATAGTCGCGTAGGGGGCTAAAAAAGGAGCCCTTTCTGTCAAGCAGGAGCGTAGCAGCGCTGCAGTGACTCGTCAGTTTCGGCCCCTCGACTCGGCCTTCCTCTGCAGCGCCGCAGATCAGCGCACGCGTCCGCATTTGGACTCGCACGCGCTGTCTGCACGGGGTGACAAACTGGCCCCCTGCGTCATTCATTGGCTCCCGCGTGAAGACTCTCTGTCAGGCTCCTCTCTCCATCCGGTGACTTCACTCCTCTTTAACGAGACCACGTCACCTTCAGCTCCATCGTCGGATCACGTCCGTCACAGCCTCACGCTTTGATGTGAAATTTGCCTCGAGGCAGGAAAAAGCCATCGGCGCGTGGTGGACCGACATCAGCGGCTCAATTTATTGTCCGATCGGATAGATTTTTGCCTCTAGGTCGAGTACTGTCCCTGCACTGTCGTCACCCAGGCACACGGCATGCACATGGCTACTCGCATCACACCGTTTCTGCGTTTGCTGTTCTGCCACTGCTCACCCCCCACCCCCAGCTGCACCCCCTGCAAAGTGTTCCGCTTTCAGGTTGTGTTTTAACGCCTTCCGCTTACCCGAGGAGTGTTTGATTTAATTTCCAGGTCCTCGGAAACGGAGTGGAAACACTGGCTCGAAAACGGAGATAAATCCAGCACTCCTCGCTTCCCCTGTCTCCCAAAAACGTGAAGCATTGTTTTTTATTTTATTTCTGTGACTTCCGTTTGCTGGCTTTAGGCCTGTGACCATGCTTGCATCTGTGACGTGACCGTGTAAGTTGTGCTTCCACCTGATGTTACCGTCCCGTTGTGATACTGCTTCCGCTGCTGCTGCTGCATCAGTAACGGGCACAGTCTTGTAAGACACTCTTTAAAGCATTCTGGCTTTAAGAGCATTGGTGTTGTCTTGTGAACATAAGTGTTGGTGCATTGAACTGGACACGAAAACAAAACAAAACATGGATTTTCCTTTTTATTTCAAGTTTTGGTTCAAATTCTACATCAGTGTAATTATTTTTGGCATTGCCTGTGGTTTGTCCTTTTTTATCATTTTTTTTTTTTCTTCGAATCATTCGTTTTGTCCAGATCATTGTGAGCACTTAGAAACCTCATCACTCCCGTGGTAAACCTTGAATGACTTGCAGTGTAACGTGGATTTCTCGTGAATCCCTCTCAACTATCCTCCCCGTGACTCTCCCATTTCTCGTCGCTCCTCATTCTTCCCCCGGTACACTTGGATTGTCTCTCTGCCAGGGTTCCTGGATGAAAACTGCTCGATGAGTTGCCTGTTATAGTGTTTTGCTCCATACGTCCGTGTCGCTATCGAGTAGTGGTCAGTGTGGAACTAAAGCACAAAGAGAGACATGCTGAGGCTCCATTTTCAAAGACTTGACATTTCCCTATGGGCCATCAAAGCCTTTTTGTTTTTGCATAATTTCCAAATGAGTACCGATGAGCTAATGCTACTTTTGTTAAACTTGGCCCAGAAGCACAAATCGGGCTACACATTTTTTTTTTTTTTATAGCCCCCATTTCGATTCTCTTGGGCGAAAAAAAACAAAAAACGTATTCACTGGAAATTCAAGTCAAAGAACGTTGTTGTTCAAATGTCAAAATGGAGCCTCAGGCAAGATTGGAAACGGGGTGTCTCCAGGCCATGAATCGAAGTTGCACACGATCTTTCCTCACTTTTTCCGCCCGCGCTCTCCCGCAGGCTCCATCTCATCACCGGGGTGGCGCCGAGGGTCCGTGACCCCCCGGGTCACCACCATCCCCTGCCCGGGCTGCCAGCACGACATTGACCTGGGCGAGCGCGGCATCAGCATGCTGTTCCGCAACGTCACGCTGGAGAGCATCGTGGAGCGCTACCGCCAGGCCGCCCGCGCAGCCGTGGCCATCATGTGCAACATCTGCAAGCCTCCGCAGCAGGAGGCCACCAAGAGCTGCATGGACTGCAAGGCCAGCTACTGTAACGAGTGCTTCAAGCTGCACCACCCCTGGGGCACGCCCAAAGCTCAGCACGAGTACGTCGGCCCCACGACCAACTTCAGGCCCAAGGCAAGTGTCGTCGACGGCCATCTTTCTCTCCAGTGTTTATCTGTAATATCCTGGAAAAAAGCGCCCAAAACCAAATTCTCTTCCGTCAGTCGGACTATGAACATTGCCACGCGAGTCGAAGATAAATACTATCAATCTTTGATTTTGTTACGTCCTTTGGCCCGTGACGGACATGGGCGTAGGCCTTTTGTTTACTGGTTGTTACCTGAAGGGATTTTCCTTACATTTGGCACCCGCTTTCACTTCAAAGCTTAGACTCGGGGGATTACACTCGAAGATTAGAATTGGACGGCCAAAGGTTAAGATCCCTGGGACCTCACCAGCCTCACACACTAGTTGACACAGTTGGACATATGTCTGAAAGGATAAATTGACGATCGACTCCGCGGTGTCACCATAGCGCTCTGCGAAACACCTTTCTTGCCGTTCTTCAGCGCAATAATCCAAGATGTGAGAGGTGGTGAGCGTATTGCCTGCTACCTGACTCCTTTCATTAGAATGAAAAATATCACAACATACACGTTTAATTCGTTAAATATTCAACTTTTCTTCACATTGTCTTCTGCTTGTCCAAGAAACTGTAAAACAGACCAATTTCGTTTCAGATTGACCCAAGGAAAAAGTGCTGAGTTAAACTTTATTTTAAGACGTTTCAGGAAATGGCTCACAGAGAGCTGTCTAGATGCTTTTAAACTATGCTTTGTCTTCCTGTTTCACTTCAGCATTTTTATTTATTTCTTGGTCACCATAGTATTCATGCAAAATGCTGTTGTTGGACTTGTCCAATGCTGCAGTCGTGTGTCTGCATGCATTCGCCGGCTTGATCTCGATCCGCTGCTCTGTTAAACCTCCCAGGTTCTCATGTGTCCGGAGCACGAGATGGAGAAGGTGAACATGTACTGTGAGGTCTGCAAGCGACCCGTGTGTCACCTGTGCAAGCTGGGAGGATCCCACGCCAACCACAAAGTCACCTCCATGAGCAGTGCCTACAAGATACTCAAGGTACCGCCATGAGTCGCCGTTGCTAATTTTGTGGGCATGTGTCGGTCAGCGTTGGGCGTGTCCATGGACTTTTTTTTTTTACCATGCTCGTTTAGTTTACTATTTTTATCTTAGAATTGTTCCCATAGCAGATTGTTGCTCAAAGGTCGGGTCTGGTGGTGTAATATAAAACTCTGTAACGCTGTAATATTAATGCCTGACCTGTACCTGTGCTGCCACACGCAGACGCTGGCCTGTAGATATCAGTCTCCCTTTGTCAGAAACTGAAACCCAAGCTGAATAACGTTAAAAGAAACTGGGCTCAGATTTGAGTTGTCTTTAATTGACAGTATATGCAGACATACTGTACATTTCCAGTAAACTGTGCATTTGCTATAACGGCACTAATCCACAGAGTCTATCGACAGAAAAGCATGTGTTGATTGGTAATTCAATCTCTGCCATAGACACTCCGGCTTAGCGGGCTCGTTTCTGGGTGCTCCGGCAAGTGGAAGCAGAATCTGTGAAATTCAATCCCAGCTCTGTGTTGACACACACCCGATGGTGCTTAATGTTTAATGAGGCCATTTGTTCCCCTTGATTTTGTGCGCATTGTGTCTTCAAATTGTTGGAAGATGTATCGGATCTCCTGAAAACCTGAGTCATCCAGGAAGCACTTTGGTTTCATTTGCCCGGGGCAGTCATGCACTCTCACTGTTCCACAGCGGACACCGGCACGTTTGGGCCAGGACCTCGCATCAATAACACCGCAGACTGCAGTTGCAGCTGTGAGTTGTGTAACTTGCACAGAAATGTCGTGACTCGCGTCACAGCTGAAGCTCGGGAATGTGCGCGATTAAGTGGAAACTGATCTCAAATCTCACTCCGCTCCTTTTCAATAGCACGTATTAATCGATGTTTATATTTATGTCGCTGGCAATTGGTCCCCCCGATGGTGGTTATGTACGCAAGTCGCGTCTTATTTGTCGTCTCCGTGCTATGTGGGTTTGCATGTGCCTCGGCCTTAAAGAGCTTGTGGAACCCCCTTCTGATCTTCTGCCCCACCAGGAGAAGCTCGCCAAGAGTATCCATTTCCTCATCAGCAAAGAGGACCAGGTCAGGACTCAGATTACGGATCTGGAGCTGCTCATCAGTCAGACTGAGGTGAGAGCTGACTCATGCTGCTGCTGCTGCTGCTGCTGCTGCTGCTCCGACATCCTTTACCCGCCCCGTTCCCAGTGTGCTCCAGTTTTATTGTTTTGTTTTCCAAATACTTTTCGTGTAATGTCCATGGTATTTTCACTCTCCTCGCATTATCTCCAGCACATAACTCATAAATCCAATTAACGAAGCTACCCGGTTTGAAGTTTTGCCTGGCCATTTTTCGGAATCTAGTCGATATTTACTACTTGTTGTTTTTTTTTCTTCCGTCCCACAGAGAAGAGTCCAATTGTTATATCGGCAATTCTGCATGTCCCCTTTGTTAGATAGTTGTGGGTTGCACAGAGTAGAATGGAAGTGTATTTGAGTCCCCGATGATCTCTCTTTTCACAGGTTGCCAACGTTTATATTGCCATCTCCGCAACTAGTCTGTTCAGTTGAGGGGCACAGTTCATCGTCTTTGTGTGTAAATGAGAAAAAAACGTACGCAAACCACAAAAATGAGTGGTCACAGGATTTGCTTTCTAGTTTCCCCTTCTCTTGTCCGGGTTTCAGCCCACTAGCCTGTTTTGCTTTGATGCCGCCGGCCCTGAGTGTACAAATGCCTCTGCAGTTCACCTGATTGTAGGAGGACCGTTTCTTGCCTTTCTTGACATTCTCTCTCCTCGCTTAAGGAAAACGGCCAGCTATCAGAGCGACAAGCCAACGAGCACTTTGACCGTCTGTTTGAGACGCTGCAGGAAAGGAAGTCGGAGATGCTGAGGTCCATTGAGCAGTCTCGCAGCCGACGCCTTAACCAACTCAAGGGCCAGGTATACAATGCCTGCACTGATTTGGATTTCGAAAGAGTCTCTCTCTACATTCATTACTTCTGCACTCATCACATTCTTTGCTGGTCATGTTTTCAATTCAAAAAGATGTGACGGTAAGCCTTTTTTTCCCCCCCCCCCCAGGATGATAAATGAATGTATCATTATTTTTACCACCGTAATTGCAGCCTGCTATGGCATTTTCTTTGTTTTTCTCAGGTGGAGGAGTACCAAGGCATGTTGGAGAACAGTGGCCTCGTGGGCTACGCTCAGGAGGTGCTGAAGGAGACGGACCAGTCCTGCTTTGTGCAGACTGCAAAGCAGCTGCATGTCAGGTACAGCTGGGTGACTGACCTAATCCTTTCTGACTCAACACATCAAATTAATCATATATATATATATAATGTGCGGTAAGTGCCGTGTCCTGGAGTGTCTTCTGCTCTAAGCTGACTAATTGAGCTCCATTAGCAGCTTTGGATTATCAGGCAAAGTTTTCACTCAAGAGCATGATACCGTGGCGTGGTCATTTTTCTCCTGTTGACAAGGATGTGGCTTCAATCCTCATTTGCACTTATGAAGGAAAGACTGTACCAATATAAATACAACTGACTGACGAATTTATAGGTCCTCTTATTTGACATGCTATGTTTGATGTTGCGACAAAAGTAAGTTTACTCCAATCAAAGTCGTCCTCCGGTGATGACAGCTAAATGATGTTGTGTCTGCCTTGTGTACTGTCAGGATCCAGAAAGCCACAGAGTCTCTGAGGACGTTTCACCCTGCGGCCGACCCCTGCTTTGATGAGTATGTTTTGGATACATCCAGAGAAGAAATGCTGCTCAAAGAGATGTGCTTTGGTGGAGGTATGAACAGTTTCAATTTAGTTCAAGGAAAATGTTCTTTTGGGCCGGAAACTTAACACTTAATGTTTCTGCACCTCATGTCTGAAAATGATTTATGGAGAAGTTCAGATCATGTCTGACAATGTGGTGAGGACTTTTTTCGCTCCTCGAGACCGTGACAAAATGTGGAGTCTGGAGCGTGACCATTACAAAAGGTTTAAACAAAGGGTTCTTTTTTTTCCCTTTAATGTGCAACACTATAGCCATAATAACAGTTTTTCATCCCCGGGTCCATCGCCATGCCCGGCCCTGTGAACTGTGCTGTGTTAAAAGGTCAGGGGTCATGTGGGGGCCGCCAACTTGGATAAACAAGTAGAACCCAGAGTATAGTCAAAGTAGAAATTACTTCTCTGGGGAGCTTTTTTCTGGTCTGCTGATTTCAAAAGACTTGCGGTGGAAACGAGTGCGTGGGTAGGACTTTCCAGGAAAGAAGGCACACGCAATACTTTGATTGCAATGACGTATTGCCTTTTTAATAAGTAAATGAGTGGCAATGATTTGTCAGGTGACGACTAAACATGCCCTACTTTGTAAACTATTCATTTGACCTTTCATAAAGTTAATCTAGACTTGTATCCATGAAATTGGATGTAGTTGGAGAATATCTCAATGATATGTTGATATTGTATAAAATGTAATCAATAGCCACTGCTCTGAGCAAAGGTCAAAGGTCTGCAGATAACCTGTTTGCAGAAATCAATCAAAAAGGGTTCATAACCAGAGCCCCAACATCCGCCCCTTACAAGGTGACGATCTATGCCATGAGTCATAAAGCATCGATAAAATATGTTTCCATTTTGGAAAATCATTGTCGCATCACTAGGTCTGCTACATTTGCTGCAATTTATATATTCTATAACTAAATCAGGGGAATACACTGCATCGAGGAGCAGGCTTACCTTCACCCACCTTTTGTGTCATTTTAACGTGGAATATAAAGGCTCTTTGCGCGTTCACAAAATCTCATGCAAGTAGATTGAGTTGTTTGAGTAGTCCTGCAAACAGACAGACTGACACAGGGCAATAAAAACGGAGTTAAAGACTATACTTACTCCAATTGACAATGATTGCGTCAACAAAGCAACGTTGCACATCATTGTTGCAGATAGTGTCAGTAACAGTTGTGTGTGGCACTCTCTCAGACATAGCAAGTCAATAACAGTTGAGTGGGGGTTTGGGGTCATCGGTGGGAATGATAAGAAGATCAGTGCTGATGCAAAAAAAAAAAAAAAAAAAAAAAAAAAAAACAAAAAAAAAAGCAGCACGTTAAGCAGATCCTGTGCTTTACGACTTTACCCTTCAGACAATGCTGGTGGTGTGTGTGTTGACAATCTTGGCAATGAGCCACCCCCCCCCCAGTTTGATGCAACCAAACAACTGCAAGTTTTTGCCGATGCCGTTGGTGACGAACAAAGATGGCAGTAGCATGATTTTGTGTCTTTTGTTGCTGTGCTGCAGAGTCCCCCGTTCATTTGTTTAGAATCAGCGATGTGAGATTTAATTGGCCCGGTCTATTTGTGTTGTCTGTGTGACCCCTCTCAAAGAAGTTGAATAATGATCAAATTAGAGAGGAGCTGATGGTTTGATAGGGGATTTGCTGCGTTGTGTTCTGAGGACACGGAATGCTTCTGGATAATGTCACCGACATGAGTCCTCAACATTTTATAGTGGGATATTGTTTAAAAGCTCTTATCAGACTACACTACTTATTTGATTCCAACATCTGATTAAAAGCCAACATAGAGAAGAAAATAATAACCCTGGCTTGACTTGTGTTTTGCACAGTACTGGTTACCTATCATCCAAGGTAATTTGATTTTCCTTCATACCGACTTGTTTGAACTTATTTTTTAGAGTATTTGCGCAGTCCTCCTTTTGGGCCTGAATTATACATTATATTATCGTCTTTGGCTATTGATTATCTCATAATCCCTCTACTGGAGGAATGTTTTTCTTTTCCATTGTATAAAACCTTATCTTAAGGGAATCGGTATCCTTTTTGGGGAAAGTGCTTTAAGCAGCAGTTTGTCGGCAGTCATATTGGTGTGTGTGTGTGTGTGCGTGTGTGTGGGGCTGTGGCCTGCGAGAGTTGACGATGCCATTAGTCAGAGATGAAAAAGCAGTGGGGGCATTTTATATACTGCAGTAATTTAACCGAAGGCTTGGCAGCTGTGAAGAAACGCACCACAGTCTTTAGCTCTGATGCGCCCTTTATGCAGGAAACTGAAAGCACCTTTATTGTTTTGTAGTGTAGGGCGTTTTAAATCTTTCTCTGGTACACGTTGCTCTGTTGTGGAGTGTCATCGAAATAATGCCACTTCACAGGCCATCTCGACCAGCCATCTTGTTGCTGCTGCACAACGCTCTACGTGTTGGCATGCTCGGTGCCTGTGGCCTGTCTACTGTTTTACGAGTGATCCCGCCCTCCCTTGGACAAGGCTGTGTTTGTGCCCTCCCATGTTAACCCAGCTGTGACCACACTGCAGGTTTTGACCCCCTGCTCTGCTCCTTAGAGGGCGCTGAAAGGCCGCGCTGTCCGACGTGAATGGCCATTTGTGGGGCCTCTCCAATAGGAGTTTCACTCTCGTCTATTTTCCATTGCGGCACGTTGTAAAGACGTAATACGTTGAAAATCCAGTTCACTCACATTTGCAGTGCAAGCGGCAGAGTAGAAAAAAAAAGACACAAAAGAAAGCGGCTTATTATCATGCTGTTTTTGTTTTTTTCTCTCCGGACTCGGGGGACTACAGCCCGCTGCGCTGGACGGCTGTCTGCTCCATTTGGTGCCTGGCTCTTTGTCCATCTGTTGGAAACAGGTGGAAAAGGGAACAATGCAACACCTATCTCGGTTGTCAATTCTCGGATTTACACAAGAGAAGTAACTCGTGACCCGTTTTCCTTCTCCCCTAACACGAAGGGGAGGTAGATGTCATTCTCAAGAACATGTATTTTATAGTTTGGTGGTAAGGGAGCAAAGAAAAAAGAGCTTGCAAAAAAAGGGTGACTTTTACAGTGTTAAATGTGGGACCTAGGAAATACAACTTGATCTTAGAGCTATTGTGACCTACGTGGTTACAGTAATGTGATTCTGTTTCTGCATACAAATTAGCACCATGCCGTGAACCAGTAAATGATATGGTAAGGGGTCCTTTGTGCAGATGTGGCTGACTTACATGAGCCTGAAGTGGGCTGTTGGTTTGAAAGGAGATGCACTTAAAGTCATAGTTCGAAAGATTGATTGAAAAATGTCATATCGATGGGGAAAAAGTGGAATGGAAGGGAAGGGAAAGTGGAGGAGGAGGTGGTGTTGTTGTTGTTGGGGGTGCTTTACAAAGTGCATTTCCTGGCAGGGAGTCTGTGAAAACCTCTTAATAGGCCCCATTATGCGAGACAGTCCTGTCCATTGTGCTGAGTGGACGGTTCGGCTCCTGACAAATCTAATCTTCGCCACACTTATAATGCTCCATTTGCTTAAGGTCTACGTATTGAGCCGCGGTACCGTACTTTGCAGCATGACTGAGACACGAGGGTTTTACAGGAATTCCTTGAACAACATGGGCAATGTGTTTTGATGTCTGGACCCGAAATTAATCTATACTTTGATGTGCTGTGTATCAAGCTCACACGTTAAACATGTGGTTTAAGACTCTGTGGCAAATTGAAAAACCCACAGGGTCTATTTGTTTCCTTTTATAACCCATTCCTTAGAGGATGGGCTATGTTGAGTCTTGCCAGCTCTGTTTGTTTTTTTGCTAAATGCACTTTCTTCCCCCCCCCCCTCCAGTTCCAGACCCTCCTCTGATCGACCTGTCCCACAGCAGAGTCTATAATGAGGCCTCGATCTCCTGGAGGCTGTCTGAGGATAGCCTACCAACAGATCACCACGTGGTCGAGTACCGCAGGTGGGTGCACACGAAGACATTGGGAGTGGGAGTGGGAGTGGAGCACTTTATAAATGAAACAATAAGCCATTAGGGTAAAGACAAAAAAAAAAAAACAGTCAAATCATTTCCTTATTAACTCCACCTTCAGACTCGGGGCGCCGAGCCAGTCCCCCTCCCAGGAAGACGGCGAGGACAGCGGCCTCTGGAGGGATACAGACAGAGTGTACGGTCCCAGCACCGTGGTGTGTGACCTGGAGCCTGACAGTCTGTACTCCTTCAGGGTTCGAAGCTGCAGGAACTCCATGTTCAGCCCCTACAGCCCCGAGGTCACGTTTCACACACCGCCTGCACCTGGTAAGCCTAAGAAGGGAAATTTGTTGAATATGTCTTTTCTCCCCCCAAAAAAGTCAAGGTTTTGTCCAGGTGCTTTGCGGTAGTGACACCACATTTTCCACAGGATCAAAATCGGCTTGACGCACGCATCTATACATGACAAGCCAATCGGGCTGTGCTTTGTGTCCCTGTCATTTGTTTTGATTTGTATTTTCCACATTCTTGTGCTGTGGTACATCTGAGACTGAACGGATGGGTTCGCTGCGTGTCAATACTGAGGAGGAATTTCAAGCAGGGGTTGCAACTTGCATGTATTAATGGGATGAGTATGAGAAGTTGTCGTTTTGTTTTTTCTGCTTTCAAGCATTCACTTGTCTGGAGCCCATGTCCAACGTGCTGCAACATTTCCATTCTTTTAAAAATCATCTTCACCACAAATAACGGTGGTATACTTTGTGACTTTGTGTGAAAAGAAATGATAGTCGAGGCCTCCTTTTTATAAATATAACTGAAGATATCTGTTTAGAGTGCTAAGCATAAAATGTCCAGCACTCTTTTGTATCATGGATGCAGTATTTTTGATTTATTTCTTTTTAAATGAACCCGTTCAAAAGACAGGACGGAGAAGATCACCCCAGTTGAGCTGTTCTTTTTTTTTTTTTTTTTATAAACCCTTGCCAGAAACGATCCCATTGCAATATTTGGAAGAGATTGTACATGGCAAAAAATCATACATTTCTTAAAGATAGGAATTCTATCCAGCCTGAGTCTGTGTCTGTGTGTTGTCGGTATAAGTGCGTACCTACTATCAAGCTGCAGCATTGGTGGCTGTTTAGCCTTTCGGTGAAAATATTCTATAATCATCATCATGCCCTGGTTGGCATAAGGATTTCCCCATCGTAGACCTCAGATTGCATGAGATGGTCGAGTGAACAAGCATGATCACGTCATGCCTCGTGTGTATTTGATTATGGAAATCGGGTCCTTTGGCCTACAAACTATTTATAGAATGGCAGTTGCACATACGAAGTGAGGATGGAGTATGGTGAGTGTTATGCTTCACGGTGTGGTGATGATGGGGAGTAGGTCTTTGTGTAGCGTGGGAGATTGTGTTATAGCGCCCTCGTGTGTCGGGTCTTGCCCCCGACACCCGTGTCAAATTTGGAGGACAATATCTTCATATCTTCCTCCGTAATATTTCCGTGCTCTGTTTACCTACAGCCTTTGGTTTCCTGTTCAGCGATAAGTGCGGCTTCAGTACGGAGCGGCTCTGCCTGAGCAAGCGGCGGGACACCGTGGAGAGCGTGGCGGGCATGGCCTTCCTCCTCGCGGCGGAACGTGTGCAGACGGGCAGTTTTATTGGACTGGATTACATAATCGGAGACTCGGGCATCTCGGAGGGAAGGTATGCCAGAAACTGACCCCACTTGTACTTTGCACAAAGAAGCTGTGTCCAGCACAGATGTTAACACACAGGCGGTTAAGCACACTTGGCCAATCCATATAGCGTATTTGTGAGCTGAGATTAAACTTTTGTTTTGAGCAAAAGTTGTTTTTTTAGGATTATTAAACATTAATAAATGATCACCCTTGATTGGCTTCAATAACTAATCTTTGTGGAGAATTCAGCCCCAGCGATGTCGGAGGGCAAATCTGAAAATGAGTCCCAATGGGCAATAAATGTTTGATTCTAATTTCTTGTGCTGCAGTCAAACTTCAGTTTGCTCTCTGTGTTTTGTTTTGTAGACATTATTGGGCTTTCAAGGTGGAACCAAGCTCCTATATGGTTAAAGTTGGAGTGGCCTCTGACACAAAGCTGCTTGAATGGTTTCACAGCCCCAGAGATACCAGCAGTCCAAGGTGAGTACATGTCTATGTACACGGCACAAGGTGGTTGTTGTTGCGGTCGTTATTTGTTGGCAGTTGGCAATCAACTTGCATCATCTTTCCCGGTACGATTTAGGATTTACGATCCTTTTTTAGTTTTGTGTTTATAGTGGACAGAAATTTGGAGAAATGTGGGTACGTTTTTCAGACCAAAGTGCAAGACACACACAAACAAAGACAAACAATCCCGTTACAGTAATAAGTGCGTTTGAGTCACTCTTAATCCTGTGATGTAAGAGAACAAGCATCAACGCATAAAGAGCTTACTGTCTGACAAAGCCTGCCTTTCTCCCTCGACGAGCTCATGTCAAATTATGTAAAGGGACTTGTTATTCATATGAATGCATTTTAATTACGTGGTAGTTACATGATGCATGCGAGGTGAGAGACGTAAGGAAAACTTCAACCGGTCATTAGCAGGTGTTATGAGTTGGTTGGGTACGCATGCCAGCGGTACCGTATCCTTAACCTTAATTCCTCGATGGATGTGCAATTTATTTATTTTTTATTTTCAAAATAAATGTAATTGGTAACCTGACTCTCCAATCTCCTCTACCTCTGTAGTGGCGTATATACAGATTAGTCAATTAGTTGTTCCACAATCTGTTAATTGTAAGCACTTCAGTTTCAAACCCGGTTAAAGCTTTATTTTTACCGGATCAAGACTCTGGTTTTGACAAAACCTTCCGCCCTCTCTCCTTTCCCCAGATACGACCACGACAGTGGGCATGACAGCGGCAGTGAAGACACGTGCTACGAGCTCTCCCAGCCCTTCACCCTCCTCACCCTGGGCATGGGCAAGCTCTTCATCCCCAAGGGCTCTTCCTCGTCCACCGCAAACGCATCCTCCGTTGACCCCGGCAACCGGGTGCTTCCCATGCCCCAGCGCATAGGGGTATGCCTGGATTACGAGGCGTGCCGGGTGTATTTTTACGACGCCGACACCATGAGGTGCCTTTACGAGAGGCAGGTGGAATGTTCGGGAACCATGTACCCGGCCTTCGGCCTCATGGGCAGCGGCAGGGTTCAGCTGGAGGAGTTCATCGCTGCGAAGAGGCTGACCTTCTGAGGAGGGGATGGTGTATGGGGAATGCAATGGGGCCTGAATCTGTTTATTCTTTGGCATGTTCTGGGAGGTGCAGGGTTTATTGATGACGGAGTACAATCCAACCCATTTATGAGAAGGTCGGGTGACCCAGATGTGATCGGGGCCTTGGGTCCAGCCCCATTTAGCTTTGGCATGACGTATGACCTGCGCATTAGGTGATGACACTGATCACCTGTGTCCATATACAGTGGTCTTGAGAAGTTGGTATACATGTAAAAGGTCTTCTCTACATACCAAAGTCTCTGTATATGTAAACTGTATTTTACCTGGTTTTAGTTGCCAGCTGGGACCAGCTGTTAAAGTTGGTGGAATTGGCCGCAAACACTATGTTTTAATATGAAAGGAGTGACCATGAGCTTCAACTTCCTCTTTTGCCAGGTTTATCCCTATAGATAACTTTGTGTGTATCAATTCATGGGTGATCTTTTTTTATTTGGTTAATTTCCATAATATTTTTTTTCTAAAAGTAGCAACATAGGTTTACATGTAATCTTAGTGGACCTGTGGGAGCCTTGTAGCTACCTTAAAGCTAGTGCCTTCCTGCTTTTTTTTTAATGGGTCACTTGTATTGCTCTAGCAAGTAGTTGTTGTTGGTGTTACGGCACAAGCATTATGGGATGAAATATCCGCATCAAATCTCTTGAGTTTTTACTGTAGGTATAGCTGGATCACAGAACACCGGTGTCAAAGTTAAAATGGTAAACATTCCTTATGACTTCTCATTTAATTACTCTGGACTCAATCACAGAAAACACAGCCTTTTCCCCTTTGTCACAGTTATGTTCAGCAGTTTTTGCACAAAATAATGAATGATGCCTCGCACTTGATTCCCTTTACAAACATCACATATAGGTCACTACCTAGTTAGCCCCCTCACTGACGTCACTCCCTGAAAAATGTTCACCTTCACTTCTTGGATCACTTTGTATCTTTTGCTCCGAATGTGACTCTCGACACCTTCAAACCAGGTACCTGAATATCGTGTGCTCACAGTCGACATCTCGTTAGCGGCTGCTAATCTTGTCCAGTTCTGGTGCTGATTCAAGTGCCAACTCGCAGCTTTGTGGCCTCGCAGGACACTGTCGTTTTTCAGGTTCCAACAAGTGCTATCACACAACCACTGTTCACTGTACCTTTTTCTAACAAAACCAGTTTACCTGCAGTGCATACACAGGAAGTGTAGCATATCGGCGTATCGCCCGCGAGTTTGGCTTTGATTAAAGTAGCTTGGATATTAAGGTCTAAGAGAGCACACGAGATAGACCGTTGAGTGGGCGACCACACTTCGATCGGACGTATGTGGCATGTATGCCTGTTAGTTGTACATTCATTTTTTGTTTTCTGGAGGGGTTAGGGTGTCTGTGTTTTCTCAGGTTTCTGGTCCTGATCGGGGCCCAATGCTACCTACCTCTATCTGTCAGGCCTGGAAAACCTTAACTACTGTACCTTTCCTCGCAGAAACGCCTTTGGTTTGATTTGCAGCTTTGTCCGGAATAGTCAGTTCAATATGTCCGCCTTTTCACATCATCTGATAAGCTGATCATACAAAAGGTTTTTCTTTTTTCGATTTTTAACTTCTTTGTACATATTCATCCAGAGTATAATATTTTAGTGTAATAGGTACATCTTAAATGTTCGTGGCATTAGGTTGTTGTTGGTAGTGGGAGGGAGAGAAGTGTATCACTATTGGTGCAAATTACTGTAAGCAGATGTTGCCCTATTCCACTGCCTTTGTCAATGGAGTGTTTTTTTTTTTTTTTTAAACCGTACTAAAAACATTTTCCCCTTTTCTTTGTGGTGACGGTTTGCGTAGTCAAATTAAATGTTTTGGTGATGCAGTATGGAACACATCAAGGTGTGTTTTTTTTTTCCCCCCCTTCGGTCCGGACCACTTCAATTTCTTACATTTAGCCAGACTGAAATGTCTAAAAATTAAATACTGGATTTTTGTGGCGGGTTGCACATTTTTTTTTGTCTCACACGTGACTGTTATTTTTTCTCAGACACTCGCGGCGCTGATTTCTGTGATGGCCTCAACTTCTCTAAAACATGTCTGTGTACTGATGAATTGGCAGATCAGCTTCATCGGTTCTCTTTGTATCACAGAATGTATTCATGAAAATCACATTTTTGTTTTTCACAATTCACCACGGCTTTTTAGCGATTAATTCGGAACCAAATATTCTGCAAGCTGGCTGTCGATCCAGTTCCGAGCTAGCACTTTAAAAGTCTGTAGCATGTTAGCAGCTGTTTGGCTCTGCAGGTGTCTATAATAAATGTGCAATATTATTAAACAGGCTATAGACCAGAGCAGAAGAAAACCATGTTAGATACGTCTGTCGAGACAGTTTGCACTGATGGTAGTTTGTGGTTTAGAATGGACTTTTACTCTTTACAGATTTAATATGAAACACTACTCCATTTGTCTTTGATTATTTTGTTTCAACTCTAAATTGGTGCATTTGTCCACGTGTGTGTGAGTGTAGTCTGAAAAGATGTATGAAACGCTGTTCTCTGCTCGGATTCCTGGAAATGCTACACTTTTTCATTTGCCGTGTGGGAATTTCTTCAAATAAACCTGGTGTGTTTTTAAAACAATTTTGTCTCAGCAATAGTCTTTTACTATTTGTGCAGCTGTACATTTACCAGGTCAGACTGGAGCCTCAGGTAACCTGCCTATAACACAACTACAAATACACTTGATGCCATTGAGCAGTCTCTCTGCTCTTGGATAAGGATTTCTCTTATTATTCATTGCACAATGCCGGTCCAGCCCCTGAACCTACATATCCGGGTTGCTATGGACAAATTGTAAAACCCTTATAATTAATTAATCGGAAATATATTTAAAATGTTGTTATAACTCCAGATAAAAATGGGATGATACAGATTATATTCGCCGGAGGTACAAAAAAAAATGGAATGCGTATCCATGCACCTGCTGGATGATGCGGAGCGGTGGGCGGAGTGACGTCACGGACGGGGCCTGGCGAGCGTCGCAACGCGGAAGAGACGAAGGAGGAAGAGGGGCTCCACGTCACGGAGGTGTAACATCGGCGTCAGTGGCACACGGGCGTCCTCCTCGGCACGGCTTCCAGCACCGGCGGTGCGGGCACACAAACCCCGGCGGAGGAAGGCACGCAGCTCGGATGTCGGCGCACTGAGCGGCCTCGGTGGACGACACGGTGGAAACCGCTGAAGGTAACGTAGGTTAGGGTTAGAGGAGCTGCTGTTAGCCGTCCCTGCCCCGGCCGGAGCTCCACCGCAGCCCGGTCTCCGAACACCGGTGACCTTTGGAGCTCCGAGAAGGCTGTACGCTGCGTTCCTGTCATTCCACTCGTGTAATGTGTCAGTGAACCGTCGGGTTCCCTCGCAGCGGCTCCGTGTGTGTGGACACAGCTAGCTTAGAGCGCTCCAAGCTGGCCGGGCTACAGAGCCGCTGCTCGCTCTGACAGTTGTTACAAACAAGTACATCCCACACCTCCATGAAAACCTCGTTGGTTTGGGCCCGGCGCGGCACAGTTGTACGAAGTGTGTTTAATTCCTCACTACCAACCTGCTCAAGGCCCGCGCGTTGTTGTTGTTGTTGTTGTATTGTTCTCGTGCAGGCTCCCTGAAACGTGTTGAAGTCCCCCATCACTACCATAACAGCCGCTACTCTACCCGGACAAAATCATTTCCCCTGTGGCATTTTATGCTAGCTGTGCGATCCACTCACAAAGAAAAAGAGCTACCACTACCAGTGATCAGAGCTGAAAGGATCAGGGGATGATTCATCGATTAGCTTGGTGCACAGAGAAACAATCCGATGATCAATCAATCAGTCAATCCATGACATCTTTATTCAAGCCACATGAGTCAAACATAATCGCCAGATTCTTACCCCATGTAGTCCTTGTGTTCTTACATTATTGTAAAGTGAACCGGTTGAATGATATCCTGGCCTGCATTTCATCTCTGCTGCTGCTGTTGTGTGTGTGTGTGTGTGTGTGCGTGCGTGCGCGCGCAATGACAGCCTGTGAAGTTCAGAGCATTCATGTGAGGAACATTTGTCACCAATAACACTCTCTTGTGTTTAAATATGCACGTGATTAAATTATTAACAGGGAAACACTTAAAAAATAAATGAAGCATGTTTGACAAATGATTTGATGGTAATTATGATATATTTACACAAAGTATGTTAACACGTTTCATGTTATGAATCACAAGATAGTTCTCTCCCTTTCACCATCTAATCACTACATAGTTTATCTGAGCAGCTACGCACTTCTTTGTGTGTTTCGAGTATTGCGATTGTGCGCTCGAGTCAGCGTTGGCTGAACGTCACGGTTGTGTCCTGTGTTGGTGGTTGTTGTCTCGGTTCTTCTCAACCTGTTTCGGCATATACAGGATGTATATCTGCCATGCATGTGTTACCACGTTGGCTCTGTGAGCTTGAGTTCTTTTTATTTCTAGTATGCTTTCTCAGTGTGACTTGTGTGGGTGTGTGTGTGTGTTTGGTCAGAAGGCTTCCTTGTGTTTTGTCTATTTGCACGCGTTTCTCTTCTGAGGCCTCACACTGAGCTCTCAGCCAACGCAGCAACGTTTTCTTTGTGAACATGTACAATATCCAAATATGATGTTTCATGTGAACTAGCAGTGGTAGACCTCTGAGCTCGAGTTCCTTCCATGGCCCTTATAGATGGCTGTCATGTGTTTAGGACAGTAATGTTTCTGTTGGGCCCGAGTTGAGAGATCGCCTTGTTAAATTGAGTCTCTGGGTTAAAAAAAACATTCAGGTAGTGTGTTGTGTTCACCACATGTCCTGGCTTGCACATACGCAAGGTTTTGAAAATACTTTGCATACATTTCTCTACGACGTGCACAGGCGCACACACGCACACACACACACCTGGTTGAAGCAATTTTCCAAGATTTCCAAATATTTCATAAGCATGCTTTAAATACACATTACATTATTACCCTATCCACATTGTGTTTGTGTTTAAAAACAGCGAACTGTATTTATGTTCCTATACGGAGGAGTAACGAGATGCTTGCTGGCTGACACTGGAGTCGGCCAGTTTTACATAAATGTATACCCATAATTCGATAAGGCTAAATTCAATACGTAACCTGACCGTCTTTTGATGAGACACTATCTCAAGAGACCATAATGAAGCATGCTATTTGTGGTTTTCAGTTGACATAAAGCCATATAGTCCTGCCTCATATTTTTTTTCGTCACCCCGCAGAGGTCATTTATGGTTGGCACGTAATGTGCGGTTAAAAAAAGATCCCATCAAGAACCTGTTTAATAGGGAACTCCCAGATATTCACAGCCCCTACACGCCCATTATTCTTTCAGTGTGAACTTGCACCACGTAGATTTCTGGTATATTACTCTATAAATATTTTAGAATCAAGACTTCACGCCAAGCTGTTTAATCTGGCATATGGTGCGATCATTAGGAGCGTGGCAGGGGGCTCCTCGGAGCTATTGATTTCAAAACAGAGCATGACGAACATATTTTGTGTGTTTTGAGATGAACCATTAACGTCTCATTTGGAACAGAGAAATGCTTCTGTAGTCAAGATGGATGGCATAGCACTATTTTTCAGCTCAAGGAAAGTATTGAACAAACCACAAACTGCTGCTCTGTGAATATCGAGGAGCAGCTGTCGGACATTTTGAAAATGGTTCACCTTTTTGACTATTCATAACAATTTAAACCACTATTTCAAAGGCGTTGTCAGGCCAAAAGGAGATGTGGTGTTTTCGGATTCTCCACTTGTCTTTATTCCAACGCAAAGTTGATGTTTGCCCATCAATATCGACAGCCTTTGGCAGAATGAAGCCAAAACTGTCCAGAAATGTGTAACAAGGCTCCACTGTGGATCTTTTAGTTCTTTTTAGGTTCCCATCGGCATGGGAAGTCGGGCAAACTCGGCGCATACCAAACTGTGTCATGCATTGTAGAGCAACGGGAAGAGGAACTCATCTGATGGGAACTTTGGTTTCCTGGACAGTTTTACTTGTGCCACAGAAACTGACGAGAGAGGAAGTAAACACCTGCTTTTAGTTCTTTTTGTATTTGCGGGAGGTCTTTTATGCACAGTAGCATTAGGCCCAATTCAATGTGTCTGGGTTTATTCTTGGTTGCTCTGTGAAATATCACGTCTGCATACCTTTCTGGCGTTTTTTTCCGCCGTGCGCCGAAGTCCTGGCCGCTGTGAAAGAGTTCCCCCTTTTGTAGCCGAGATTGGTCAAGCGAATAACGGAGGTGTACTCAATCTGCCTTAACCTCTGTGGAATTAGCTGGAGGAGGTTTATACCGTCTTAATGTCTCAATGTGCCAGGCCGGAGAACCGCGACCTGGTCAAGCGGCTGTGCCGCTGTTAACCGCGGCCGGCTTATCTGGCAAGTGTTTGACGAGACTGCTAGCCCGCAGCTTGCTTTTTCCCAGACTGCTTAGAGTGATCCAGGACGGACGGCGCAAACTATAGTAGCATTTTATGCTTGTGCTTTGGTTTGTGTGGTGAGGTGTCTCATTTTCTGGCCCACTACATCGTTCCTGTCAATTTCCCTCGGCCTCGTCCGTCTTTTAACGATGTTTACGTTCCCTTTTCCCTTTTAATGAAAGTGAGGTTACGGGATCTGGAAGTAAACACTTAGTCACTGTGTGTTTAGAACTTGAGCAAATTGACTCTCAAGGAAGTGACCCACTCGTAAGCCACTTCGGTAGAGGGAGGGTGTTAATGCAAGCTTGTTACGCAGAGATCGTAAACAAGCCCTTACAGTCCGCTCCATCAATATCGTGAGGACCGGGCCGTCTCTCTCGGACTCATTAATTGCAGAAAAAAAAAAAGAATGAAAATGTGAGTATTTATCGAAAAGAACCTCTACCTTTGATTTGTGACAAAAGGCGTGAAACTTTGCTCTGCTCCCAGAGACGGAGACTCTGCTGCTTTTGTCGTTTGAGCTTGAGCGGGATTACATGTTACCTGGCAACCTATTCTAATTCTCAAAGGCAGACTGAGAGGGTAGATAATATTTAGTTAATATCAGTCACATGCCAGGAAATTAAAGCAAACTCTCTCTCTCTCTCTCTCTCTCTCTCTCTCTCTCTCTCTCTCTCTCTCTCTCTCTCTCTCTCTCTCTCTCTCTCTCTCTCTCTCTCTCAAGCCTGCAGGTGTTATTTTTTATTAATTTTCACATGCACGGACAGATGCTCTTTATATTTGATTTTCAATAAACTGTATCATAGGACCTCGGGGACACATACTCCGGCAATGCTTTATGTTTCGGTTGGCAGATCATGCTTAATCTCGTCATAAATGCAGAAAATAAACGAAGGCACCTCCGGCCGTGAAAAATTCATTCAGCTTCCATTTCTTTGACCTTTGCATCCTTGATTGCACTAGGACTTTTTAAGCTTTGATAAGTACTTTTTGAAGAAATAGGCTCATGTTTTGGGTTTATTTATTTATTTATATATGCTATATATATATATCTCTTTTATCATTCAAACTTAGCAGGGGGGCTACCAAAAACAGGGTAAACCTGATGTTTTTACCATACTTTCGCAATGAATCTAAATGAGGTTTTTTAAATGTTTTGGCAATTTTGCGAATCATCTAAATCAGGTGTTATTTTTGTGTTTATTTTTCCCTCAGAGTGCCTCACTGCCTCAGCTTCTCAATGGGGGAATCAGGCTCCCGCCGCTCCACACTCGTGTCCCGCCTGCCGATCTTCCGCCGCAGCAGCAGTAAGAGGCAGGAGTCCCTCCCCTCCTCTCCGTCCTCGGGCGGCGTGGGAAATGGTGTCCACACGTCTTCGCCCTCCAGCACCAACTCCAGCTCCGGCAGCACCGGAAAACGCAGGAGTCTTTTCCGCGCCCCGTCGCTCAGCTTCACGGCTAAACGGAACAGCGAGCCCCGCGTCCAGCCAATCAACTTGAACCTCACCCCTCCACTGACGCAGGGCACTGACTCCAATGGAAACAACCAGCAGACCATAACGCCGTCCGCGTCCACGGGGTCCAGTGATGGTGGTGGACGCCCCAAGTCGCGCCACTCGTTCGGGTTCGGCAGCCACAGGCAAAAGAAAATGACCCGTTCACAGACGGAGGACTTTGAGAAAGCACCCTCTTCCTCCACGGCCAATCGGAACGTGTTCATCAACTGTATCAGCGGTTCAGGGGCCAACGAGGGCGACGACTCTGGCTTCCTGGATGACTACAGCGGCGGCAGTAATAACAACAAGCGCTCGTCGCGCCAGAAGAAGCAGCTGCTGCCCAAATCTTTCTCGGCCCACCACCGCTTCTCGCGGACGTCCGATCACCACAGACCTCCGGAGGTGAACCTGGAACCGCCGAGCTCCGCCACCATCACTCCAGGGGCGGGGGGGCTCACTCCGGGGTCCTGGCCGGGTGATCTGCTAGGTGCTGGGGCCGAGAGCTCCCTCCCGTCCCCTATGATATCAGAGGACCGAACCACGGCCGTCACCCCTTCGGAGTTCGTCCCCATCACGGAGGATTCGGTATCGGAGGTTGAAGCTCTGCCGGCTCCCAGCCCTTGCTCTGCTCCGGCCCCTGATCCCGTCTCTGTGCCCGAGCCCCCCGCTGCAGACGCAGCTCCACCTGAAGCCCCGCCTGCTCCAGAGAGCTTCAGCGTGGCCGTCTCTACCTCCCAGGTAATGTCCCCCCCTTTTCCCATGTCCTTGTGAACCCTCTACGGGCCATTATATATATCTCAATCAGTACAGACCTCCTATGTGCCATTCATTGCCTTTAGTAAGGCGAGAACGAAAAGGAGAGGAGTTAGAGGAGTATTTATGACTGCTGTGTGGGATCTGGGTTACGTAGCATCAAAATTGAACCGGGGGCATAAAAATTCCTTTTATTAAAAGAGCTGTGGTGTGAAAAAACCTACGCAAGTCTGCAAAACTGCCCACCGCATCTCCCATCTTGGAGCTCCACTTTTCACACAATTCTTTCTATTTTTATGAACAAAAGCAATAAAAAACATTTGCCCAGTACTACAGTTGCAAGGCAGCCCTTTACTTGGGCCACGGAAGAGTGCACTGTGCGGTATGACTGTGCTGTTTATACATGCCCACGTTTCTGCCTGAGGACGCGAATATCCAAACACTTAATGAAGTGCGTCGTCTGTACTCCGTTGACCTTTCCACCCAGGGCCATGTTTTCTTTTTACACTGACAAACGGTTCTTTTTCTCAGGTTTTTTTCACCCCAGCTCAGTCGAGCACGGAGAAACCCCTCCTCCCCGACACCAGCGCGGCCAACAACACGGACTATGAGACTGCCGTGTCCCTCTCAGAGCCAGAAACGGCCGTGCCCTGCCTGCCTCCTCGGGAACAATCGCTGGAAGAGAGGAAGGAGCGGGAGGAGGAGAGGAAGGAAGCCAAGAAAGAGGTGTCAGCGCAGCGGCGGAAGGAGTCGCTGAAGGAGAGGAAGGCGGGCTACGTCACGGAGACCACCAGCGAGAGCGAGGCGGGCGGCCCGCGCACTTGTCATTCCAACCCGGAGCAGGCGGACAGGAGGGTGAGACACACGCTCTCCGTGCAAGAAAGGGGGACTTTCTGCGGCTGCCATGAACCCAGGTCGTCTCACCTGAGAAAGCCACATGCAGGTAGGACACCCGTGCAAATATTAGGCAGTAAATGGCAGATTTGCATGCAAAGCCCCAGTCCCCGAAAAAACGCGAGCGGTGGCAGTCACAGAGGAAGTGATGCCACGTAAATAAAGACAAGAGAGAAGGCATTCACAGAAACACACACAAAGTCTTCCCCTGCAATCTCGTATTCTTTCCCAATTTAGTTTCGTGTCACTCTGCAAAAGGAATGTAAGCATTCATTATTCAAAAGTGAATAATTGCAAAATGGGCCCAAATAGATTTTCTTTTACAAATGGAATTTCAGCAATATGACTGAAGGGCTTCATAAAAATGAAAAGTTATGAAAAGTATAAGTGATGAAAGTTATGAGAAAAGTAGATTATACTAGAGCTGCTTTGTTGAGTTTTCGTGAAAAAAAAATGTATTCCTCACGGGAAATAAGTCTGACTGTGGCTTATTTGAAATAGAATGAGAGTTTGATCATGGGTTGTAAAACTCAAAAATAAATTCATTGCTTCTCTTTGTCTTCCCCATTCCCTTCTTCTCTCCAGCCTCTCTGTGTAACAGTGTCAGTCCCTACCACGAGGTGATGCGGATGGAGAGGCGCCTGCGCTCCTCCTCCGAGGGGGCAGGTGGGCCTCGTGTCCAGGGAAACCACAGAGACGCCCCGGGCATGGAGGGAGGCGGTCTGCTCAAACACAGAAACAACTCTTCATCTTCCAAACTTGGAAGTTTGGTAGGTGTTGTGTGCGTGCGTGCGAGTGTGAGAGACGTAAACCGGAGTGCGTGCGTGCGTGCGTGCGTGCGTGCGTGCGTGCGTGCGTGCGTGCGTGCGTGTAACAGTTGACATTCCAATTTCGCATAACTGAACGCACAAGCATAAGAACACCATAGTTATACACCTTAGAGGCAGGAGCACACACACGCAGACAAATATTGTCCACTCATGGCACTATGTGATACAGGGTGAGGTGTAGAGCACTGGCAAATATAATGATGTAGTCTTCTCTTTTTTTAATTATTTATTTTTAATTTTTTTTATAATAATGAGTTTTCTTTGAGATCTTCCAGCTGGAACATAAGAACACTTCCTATGCCCCTACAATGTCTGCTTATGTCTCCGACAGGAATAATGGTAAGCTCAGTGGAAAAAAAAAAAAAAAAAAGACCACTTGATTACCGTTATGTTGTTACAGCGAAGTGCCCGACTGGTAATGGGGATGAAAAGGGGGAATGTAATTAGCCACAAGAATAACCAGCTGCTCCCTTATTATACGCCCTATGATTAAGAATCCCTCCTGAGCTCATTCAGTACCCGAGTGTCCTGCCGTGCTACATGCCTCTGGAATTGGAAATACAACGATCGGGGCCAGCATGCCCTGGCCATGGTGTGCCTGACCCGGCGTCGCAGCTAACTCTTTAAATAAATATGTCATTCTATTTCAAGTACAATTTCAGTACGGCTGGGTCCAGCACCCAGCACCCAGCACCCAGCCGGCAACTTCCTCAGCCATTTGTAGGACTCAACTTAACCAGTTTACTCGAACGCTCATTGCGCCTTTCGGAGTTTACTTTTGCTGCAGTGCTTTAGTTTCTGGTCTTCTTTATACACCCTAAGAATCTCATTTGAGTTGTGCGTGTGTGCGTGCGTGCGTGCGTGCGTGCGTGTAACAGTTGACATTCCAATTTCGCATAACTGAACACACAAGCATAAGAACACCATAGTTATACACCTTAGAGGCAGGAGCACACACACGCAGACAATTATTGTCCACTCATGGCACTATGTGATACAGGGTGAGGTGTAGAGCACTGGCAAATATAATGATGTAGTCTTCTCTTTTTTTAATTATTTATTTTTTATTTTTTTATAATAATTAATCAAATTTTCTTTGAGATCTTCCAGCTGGAACATAAGATTACTTCCTATGCCCCTACAATGTCTGCTTATGTCTCCGACAGGAATAATGGTAGGCTCAGTGGAAAAAAAAAAGACCACTTGATTACCGTTATGTTGTTACAGCGAAGTGCCCGACTGGTAATGGGGATGAAAAGAGGGAATGTAATTAGCCACAAGAATAACCAGCTGCTCCCTTATTATACGCCCTATGATTAAGAATCCCTCCTGAGCTCATTCAGTACCCGAGTGTCCTGCCGTGCTACATGCCTCTGGAATTGGAAATACAACGATCGGGGCCAGCATGCCCTGGCCATGGTGCGCCTGACCCGGCGTTGCAGCTTTCTCTTTAAATAAATATGTCATTCTATTTCGAGTACAATTTCAGTACGGCTGGGTCCAGCACCCAGCACCCAGCACCCAGCCGGCAACTTCCTCAGCCATTTGTAGGACTCAACTTAACCAGTTTACTCGAACGCTCATTGCGCCTTTCGGAGTTTACTTTTGCTGCAGTGCTTTAGTTTCTGGTCTTCTTTATACACCCTAAGAATCTCATTTGAGTTGGCGTCGATCCCATTTTTTTTATTTTATTCGTCGATCCCATTTTTTTTTTTTTTTAACTGGGGACTATAGGATTCTACACAGAAATCAACAAAGGGCAAGGATATCGATGGCACAATGCTCTATGTACTTAAAGACTGCACACGCTTCATGACGTATACAAAAATACATTGTTTTCCAGCCCCAAAAGGGGCCCTTCAGAGGTCATGGAAGAAAATGCAGCGACCTTGGAGAGTATATGCTTTTTTTTTCCCTTTTTTTTTTTTTTTAATACCTTTTGAGCGTCATAAAAAGTTTGTTGGTTTGCGCAAGGCACTCTGCGATATGTTTAATATGCAAACCATCACATGGTGCAAATGTACTGTACACACTACTAAACCGAACAACAAAGAGAGCAGAGCGGTTCGCTTCGTGTTGGTGTACATACACTGTGGCTGACTACGGCGCCTGTATGCGCAGGTCATAACAAAGAGCACACCGTCAGGGTGCTGCTAGAAAAACGTTTTTTTCTTGCGCTCTCATTACATCCCGCACATATTTAGCATTAAGCAATCACTGCTTTTTATTAGAAAGTCACCCGGGGAAGAGGCGAGACATTTATCGTGCCGACACATTCACTGGAGTTGCTTCGGAGTCTCCCCATCGATGGCTGTGATAACACTGTGGCGGGCTGGCATTGATTACATTCAGTAACAGCTGACATAATAATTACCGACGTTTTTTCGTGGAGGGAAATTCTCTCTTATCTCGGGGGAAACAAGCTGAACAATTTAGAATTTGCGGTTTGGGTTTGAAGTTACACTGACCTACATGGCAAATTGGTTTAACCTTAATCTACTTTACAGTGTTGTAATGCACTCTTATTCTAATAGTCCTTGCGAGAGCTCACTGTGTCAAGTGGTACTTGTATTCGTCATACAACACATAAGGACTCACTTACTCTCTCACCGACTCTCTCTGTAAAAAGAAAAACAATGAGGAGGTTTGCATGGGTGTGTGTTGACCGCTCATTTTGTCCAAATATGTCGTAAAATCAGTTTACAGTTATCATCCACCCATCCCTTATCTGTACAGCGTATTCTTTGAGGGTCACAGGGGAGCTGAAGCCGTTCCCTGCTGACTTTGGAACGAGAGGCGGGCTCTGGCCTGCCCGGCCTATCACAGGGCCAATAAACAAACGCAAGTGGGCAGTCAACCCCGTTGTGGCTGCAGCCACAAACAACTACCATCGTAGCTGTGGAAAATCGAATTTGAAATTTCACAATGAGTGGCTCATTGTCTATTAGAGCATAGCAGGCGCTTTGTGGGACTCGCATCTTCAAAGGGCGGGGACGGACTGCCTCTGCTGTTGAAACAGGATCGTAGAAAAAGTTTCTTTTGATGTGACTGAAACTTCTTCTCATCTTTAGTTATGAGGGTGAAAAAGATTACTACCGTCAACATCGTAGGCCACCTGTTGGTTTATTCATGGAGTTGCTTCTTTGTTGTTGTTCCTATTTTGAAATGAATAGCAGGGAGCGATCTTATTAGAAAAAGGAAAAGGAAGACTGGTCCGGTACAGTCGCGTCTTGATCCAGTACCTTGTTCTGGTGCAGGGCGAGCAGGAGGGAACTTTATTCTATCAAGGACTATTTCAAGTTTCCCCTTCTAGGCCCGGACTGAATTATTAAACCTCCATCATTTAATGCCATGATTGGAACTGCAGTGGTTCTGTAATATGCTATGCCATATCAGTAATCCTGCTGCTGCTTATCGGGGGTGACGTGCGGCAGAAAGATATGTGCCTTTAGTTCACCTTGAGTCTGAAATGAAAAGCACATACGCCCAGAAGGACCGAACCTTTAAAAATGTGAATCTACAATTTCCGGTTGTTTTCTTTTATCGCAGAACATTCGCTCGATATCCTGAGAATCCATACATTAACCTGGCTAATGTAGATGTATGTGATAATAATAATAAATATCCTATATATACACACATTTACATTATACACAATACATTTTTTGCATTTATGATTTGCATTTTTTTTGGTAATCTCTTGGATTGTCTCTGGGCTTGGATCAAATTGTATTGTGGGCCGTAGGTAGCCATTGATGACGAGGGGCTCCCCGTCCCCCGTTCAAGTCCTCACTCAGTTATTTAAAATGGCAATCTATGAGTCATCTTTTTGTGACCACGGGAAACAAAAAAAAGACTGTCGTGTTCGATTTTGAAAAGGGGCACGAGCTGTGCAGCCATTTTGCCCTGTTTAGTACCTTATCTGTGAGACATCCTATTTGCGTCAAGACTTTACCCCACATTAATTGCCTCAGTGTAAATATGGACCTAGTTGCTGACAAATTCAACAGGGCAAAGCGCTCAGATTTATTTTTTTTTCCTCTCCTTTAATATTTATAAATGGTGTAGCCTGTTGAATGTGCAAAGCGCGTCCGCTTTGCACAGGGAAAGGTGTCTATTCCGTATTGATAAAAGCCGATAGTTGTTAAAAAAAACAAAAACGGATGTCGCCTGGTGTAATAGAGCCTTTGTGGGTTCTTTTTTATACGTCAAACAAATTTCCATTTTGACCGGACCTTTAATCCTTTATTCCCCCTCGGGGCACACCGTAAACACGAGTGTCTGCTCAGACAGAATGAAAGCCATTTATATATATTTCCCATGGCTCCAAGAAATAATACCTTGCTGTAAAAGCGAAAATCCCTCTTCCTTGATCTCGCGTGCGTTTACCACCCTGAAGCACTGAATACATGTAATGTTCACAGAGCATATATATGTGATTTTCACAGAAACCTGTGGGCGTTATGTGGTTTAAAAAAAACCCCCCACAAGACAACCTTTTATTTTTCTCTCGTCCATATTATGTTCTTTGTACGTCTTCCTGGGTGACAGTTCAGCTACGGAGCCGTCAGGGGATCTGATATTCCCCTCTATTCACTCACAGGGATTTTATTCACTCAGGTCACATAATCGAGGTATAAAGGTGACATCTCTGGATTATAAAACCATATTAGGACATTTCTGGGCTTTGAGGCGCACATTCAAATGGGTAATTTAGCCTCAAACGAAATGAAGTCTGTGCGCGGCGCTGTCTCGTGGTGTCGGTGTCGTACCTTTCGCGATGCATTAGCTCTTAAATTGAACGCCTAAAATGTTGTCCGCGTTCAATTGCATTAACCTGAAATGCATTCTGGTCCTTTTTTCTTTCTGACGTTAACTGCACAGGGCAGCGCAGTTAGTCACAGTAATGGCAATGTAATGTGAACATGTACACACATACGCCAAAGAGGCTCCGCATAGGCGTGGCCTTGAAAAACATTAGCTGTTTGGAAATCCTCTCGTTCTCTCACACCCGCACACACACACGCACACTTCACGAACTACACACTCAAACGGGTTCGCACGCACACAGGCATGCTAAGCAGAGGTGTGGTTGGATAGTCTGGTATGTCTTTAAGCATTAAAACTCTTCTCGATACAGAATGTGGTATGATCTTCATCCCCACCAATCACTAATGAGATCTGAACAGAGTTGTTTATTGGATTTTTGCATATATCTGTATCTGCAGACAAATCCTGAGACTGGCACACACTACTGTCTGTAGACCAATGTTAAGACATCTAAAAAGTAGTTTTGAGCAAGCATCGCCCAATTATTTTCATTTTGAAAAAGGTTGTTTGAGGTAATGAAGTTTCTAGAGAACCAGCACTTTTTGTATTGAATAAGTCATTGTTTGGCCCTGTGGAGTTATCAGATGGGTAAAATTTGCTGCCTGCTCGGTACAATTCAGTATAGTATATATTTGTGGTGCTCGTTATATATTTTTCCTATCACCCACCCAGTCCCATACTTTGAAAAAATCAAATATGCAACAATTTGTTGCAAATATGATTTGCCAAATTCTTTTGGGTCTATAGTAATTGGAAATAAACCTGCTGATGGTGCAGAGTTCTTTGCATTAGTTGGATATGTGTGTGGTATTAATTGAAAAATATTCAACGAAAGAAAAAGAAACTTGTTGACGAACATGCATAGTAATTCAAAAGTCACGTATTGCCTTTTTTTTTTCTATCATTTAATTTTCCTGATACAAGTAATGTGGTATAGCTACAGTTATTGTATGTTCTATTGTTTTGGGAGTCGTAGTGTTTAATCAATCTATTTGCCGCTTTTAATTATATAAATAATAATAAAAAAATAAATAATCTGCAGCTGTCATTCCCATTATCTCCAAAAGATGGCAGCCTTGACTTTTGAAACACCTTTGCACCAGACATAACATCATCTTCGTTTTAGCCACTGAAACATTAACTGAAAGATTACCAGTCAAGTTTTCAAAGGAAAAAGTTCACCAAAAAGAACCAATCGAGTACTTCGGTTTATTCCCGCATAACCATCCCCCGGATGCAATGACGAGGAAATAAATATTTCATTGAGTGCAGGCAAAGTGTTGGAATAGTCGTACAAATCTGTTACGATTGCCATTGATGTCATATCTCCAGACTATCTTTATTGAAGTTATTGGATGGAGCACTATTACGCTATCAGAATTGTAGATAATGACTTGTTAAATTAATAATAGGGTTCAAATTTGAACGCTATGGTGAAGAATGAAGAAGTACTCATCATTATGTTATCGGATGTGTATTTTTAATGTATTCTTTTTGGACATATAAACAGGTCTTTGCTTTCCCCTCCTCCCCCAGGACGTATTAAACTACCTGGGTTCCTCAGAGCTGGATGAAGACGATCTTATGTTGGACCTGGACCTCTCTGATGACCAGCGGCATCGACACGGTAACTTCAACTACACGACAACGGCATCACCTCACCGATATTCTTTGGTCGAGCGCACTTTGTCCCCCCACTCTTTCCCATTTAACTGCATCCGTCTCACAGACTTTCTTTATCCACGCTTTGCCTGTACTGCGTTGGTGTCGCAGGACAGTGGCCGCCGCTATATGTATGGCATCAAAGTGAAATACAGAATAAGAGCTCCTCTTGTTTACTTGATTTTTTTTTCAAAGTCAGAAGTCGTGTATATATATATATATATATATTTTAGATTAGATTTTCGTCTTATCTGACCCACTATGCCGTCTCTCACTCTTTAACTCTCTAACCAGTTTCCTAGTCCTCATTCGGAAATCACCTTAAGTCATGAAGCCAGTATTCTCGTTGCTTCTTTCACGACTTTGAAGCATCTGCCTCATTTATAGCAATTCATCCCTTTTGTTGTTTTTTTTTTGGCATTTCCATGACACTAGCCCCGAAATGCCTCGTGGCTGAGAAGTGACTGTCAGAGGGGGATTAATGCTCACGCTCCGCCACAGTGCCGCGCGCAGTGCCAAAAACAGTGACCCCAGTTTCCTTTTTAATGTAACACATTAGGAAAGCGGCTGCATTAAATGACGGTGCTGAGCGGCTGTTATCACACGACATGTGAATGTGTCATAGGGGACTTAATGAAGCCTTTCTGAAGACTCATGCATATGCTAATTCTAATCACATTCCCGTCTTGAAATGGGAATTCACCGTTTTCACAAACGTGAATAGATGCGGTAAGGTGAGCGCCACACCATTTGTACCAACATTATGGTAATTAAGCAGCACTTGATGCTCTTGCCAATACTGTAAGTATTGATTATGTTTATGTTTGCTTCATAATATTGACTTGAATATTATTATCATATTGAATATATGAAGGCTAACGAAGGCAAAACAAGGATGGAGGCTGCGACGGAGGCTTCAGTCCTAATAAAGTGCATTTTACCTGTTCTTATGGGGATTGGAGGCTTTTGGGCTCTCTCTCTTCTCTTTATCTCTCGCACGCACGCACGCACGCACACACACACACACACACACACACACACACACTAACGTTAAAACACCTCGAAAGTCAGTGGCTGATGCAGGGTTGAAGGAGGTACAGACACACAAACGCGCGCACACACACACACTAAAACAGAAGTGTTCTTGCTTAGTCATTAGACCTAATGGTTTGCAGACTGTAGCATGAAATTAAAGCTTTGATGAATTGTCCTCATAAAGACAAGGGACTGAGACTTTGTGCTGGCGTTGGAAAAGTGTGGCTCTTCCACACGCTCCCATCCAAGGGACTCATTCAAAGACGAACGCGCACCTGCGCGTTCGTCCAAACATTGCTCGCAAAGCATACCCACTCGGACACATTAACATACGCGCAGTGTCGGGTTTCTGTGCAAAACTGGACATGCACCCATGCCGCAACCCTGGCGCGCCCTCCCGCTCATTGGCACGTCTCAGTTTTACCTCTCTCAGGTGGCTTGTTTAAGCCTTTATTAAAAAGCAAGCAATTTCACAGCAATTTACGGCCGGTAGTGTTCCGCCGCAGGGCCCTGTGTTCCTCCTTCAAGTGTGACTCATGCCCCGTGGAATCACACAGGGATAGAAAGCGAGACGCAGGGACCTTTACAGAGACACGAGGAAATGCCAAAGCGTGGCTTCACCACCACCTCTTATTCCACACCCTCGCTGCACTGCTTTGTGAAAATGTGCCATTAAAAGCAGACGTATATATATGTTTTGTAACGACTTAAAGTATTATCATAAGCTTTGTAGCTTGGGAAGATAATTAATACGTGCCCTGTTACTGCATGTTTGATGGCTAAGATTTGTTGTGGTAACATGAGGTAGTCGGGCAAAGTTAGTGATAGCTGAGATCGAAAAGAACTGGGAAAGATTAACGTGTGTGCGTGTGTGCGTGTGTGCGTGTGTGTGTGTGTGTGTGTGTGTGTGTGTGTGTGTGTGTGTGGTGTGTGTGTGTGCGCCTGCGTGCGCGCGTGCGTGCGTGCAGTGTCCAGAGAAGACTCCAGCCAGTCCCTGGCCTCCTGTCTCAACCTGCTGCCCTCCCCCATGGAACCCTCAGGAGATCGCATCCTGGGGAAGGAACACAATCAGAGGTAGGTTCACTTATTTTTGTGTTAATTGTGTGGTGTTAAGTAATAATTTTGAACATGGGTACACATGTGTAGTGAGTGTGAGTGTGAGTGTGTGTGTGTGTGTGTGTGTGTGTGTGTGTGTATATATATATATATATATATATATATATATATACACACACACACACACACACAGCACATAGACACTTCTGTACAGGATGGATGGATGGAGGTTCAAATAGGGAGACCCCCCCCCCACACCAGTCCCATTCGCCCCAGTACAGTGTGTTCTTCATATTATAGCGAAGCGATGAAAAGTGAGGGGGGGGAGTCTATTAGTGGAATTGCTCATCACGAATGTACTCTGTAGAAGCATAACATGTTTTATTTATTCAGCTCTGGAAAGATAGAGTCTAAATATGCAAGCTGTCTTTCCGTTCTCCTCAGTTTA
>JAFBJU010000713.1:499822-514822 GCA_016785305.1 Colistium nudipinnis | reverse complement strand
CGTATTTATCTCTGTTTTTTTTTGGGGGGGGGGGGCCTGTTTTATTTTGGCCTACCGTGGCTGGAAGCGTTATGATTTCATCTGGACCGCTCACGTCAACGTGACACTTTAGGAAAGCCTTTAGGAAATGCTTTTTTTTTTTTTTTTCTCTCCGGAATTTGCCACCAATGTCCGCGCGTGTGAGGGGGGGTTATTCCGGGTTACGTACATACATGTCAAATGATGTTGCCATCACATTTTTCTTTGAAAGGGAGTATTTGCATTCTTCTCACAGGCTGTAAGTTAATGAAGCATTTTTTAGAAGCCTCAGAGGAGAAGCATCGTGATGTTTTATAGACCAGCCCACTCGGTTAAATGTTAAAAATTGTGTTTATTGTGCGTCGGTTGGCATGCATTTATTTTATGCATTGCAGCTCATTAGTTTTTCTAATTTCTATTGATCAACCAGCGTTACTTCCATATAGGGGGACAATATACTGTAAGTGTTGGATTTAGTTTATTTGTATGTATCATATCTGGTAAAGCCACTTGGTTATTTGGAATAAGCAACTGATCACATCTATATATCTTAGTCACCAGTGTCTCTGTGTTCATAAATATAAAGCACGGTGCTGTATTGCCATGGGGAAAGCTTTTAAAGTCAAAAAAGAGTGAATTCGGCGCTTACCTACCTTCAAAATCCCAGATTAGTTTATCCCCAGCACTTTTGGACATTTCCATTCCACTAAATCCAAATCAGAGTTCCTGTCGGTGATCGTAAACAGGAAATAGTGTTTGTTTTTTTGCCAACCACTTACGATAACAAAAAAATTCAGGGGGGGTATTGCTATACATCTCATCTCATCATATATATTGTCAAAAAGAATATTAGGTGTCGGCACTTTTTTGGATATGATCTATGATCCGACCCCAGCGCAGAGGTTGTGACAATAAATGGGAAAACATGTCATGTGAATCATTTTTTCCACCCGAAGACTCAGTTTGGGATTTTTATTCATCTGTACTATCATTTTGTCACGGTGATGAAAACCCCACCGCCGCATAAATGACAACAAATCAAGAATATGACTCATCTTTCAAAATAAATGTATTTGGCTGTGTGAGAGGAAATTAAGCTCTCCGACGAGGAGAAGAGGAAATGAGATGAGAGGGAAAAGGAAAGAGGCAACATTTTAATCTGTTGTGGTGTAGCGAAAACATCGTCATAAAACATTGTCTTCCTGCTGTGTTCGTCCACTTACGCATGGCATTTCTTAGAATATGAATGTGCAGCTTAAACATACAGAGCTCCCGCTGTGTTCCAGAAAACACACATCTACAATGCAACTTTGCCAAATCGAATATATCATTGTTGAGCAGACTTATTCGATAGAAGGTATAAACCTATTTCCCCCTGACCGTAATTCATATCTCCAACGCAGGCTGAGAACATATCACATTATCATAGGCTTTGCAAAGAAAGATTTTCCACCGTGTCACTTTATTTTGCTAATCTCACCTGAGCTTTTGCCCTTTTAGCCGCTTGTTGCTGCAGGAAACCCGAGGTTTGCACGTACACATGCAATTGTGCTTAATGATGAGGCCTAAAGAAGATATGAATTTTTAAGCGTCTTCCCCCCCCCACCCCCACACGTGTTTTGTGAATTGAACATTAAAACTCTATTTTGCTTTTAAAAAGTAACATGGTTCAGATTTCCTGAACCCAGCCAAGGTTGTTAGTGGACACTGTGCGTGTGTGCCATGTCAGTGTTTTGAATGAGCTCTCTTAGAATTTCCTTTTCAGGCTTTAATGTAGGATAAGAAAAATGTTCTCCGCAAAATGTGATATGACGCTTGGGACCAATATTTAATAGATCTCTGTTAGCAACAAGAAGATAGTAATTAGTGCAAGTGATTTTGATACCCCCCCCACACCCACACACACACGCACACGCACACACACACACGCACACGCACACACACACTGGTGGTTCACAGCCCTTTAACATCATGATACTCACAGATGCCAAGGCGGCACAAAGTGGGGAGTGTGGAGTGTGAGGGCGGAGTAAAGGTTAAAGAAAAAAAAAACAACAAAGATTTCTTGTGACAGAGTCAGAGTGCAACGAAAAGCAGAAAGGACAATTGGGTCGATCAGAAAATGACCCCTGCTAAATTACTTTAGTGTCATATTCACTCCCTTTCTGGGTCTGAAAAGCTGGATTCAGCATTTGATCCAGTGCCTGGAGCTTGGCTCGGGCTTACTCTTAAGTCACAGATGCGCTGTATGCCGGAGATGAGTTTAACGGCGGCATTAAACATCCGTCGCCTCAGGTGCTGAATGCAAATGAGGCCAGTGTGCCTGTCAGGTGGAAAGAAGGAGTGACAAATGGGGACAATCAGTCTCCCAAAGCGCAAGCACACGCGTGACGCACAGACGTCTACATTCCACACATGTACACCGCCGGAAACTCGCATGCCATACGATGGAGTGTCCCCATGACTGCGTTGTTGCGATGTAATGAGTGAAACGCGGGCGTCGGGGGACTTCCATTCCCGTCATGTCTTGGTGACCATTGTTGTTATTGTTGCTCCTCAGACGATGCATCCTTTATATTACTGAATGACAATGGTGCAGCCCATACCTCCCAGTGCTGTTGTTTAAAAAAGATAAAGAGATTGCACTTCAATTACGCAGAATTTATTCGCCTTGGAGTCATTATTTGACACGTCGCACGCCGAACCGAACTGAGCATGCATACAGGATTATGTGCATCTATGTGCACATTGTTTATTGCCTGTCTGGGAGTGTGTGCAGGTATGCGTCCGCGCCGAGAGCCAAGCGTCCAGTACTATATTACGGCGTATGAGCGGTGAAATAATGAAGGTCATGAAAAGGCAGATAATTGGCATTTTTAGCGAAACTGGAAATGGATCATTTCTGATGCTGCCAGTGGAAAAAAGGGCTGAGAGGAGAGAAGAGAGTCACGAGGTTGGCGAGCTCAGTGGAAAGAGAGAGAGAGAGAGACAAAAGGGTAAAAAATTGTGTTGAAACGAGATGAGGAAATAAAAAAAAGAGAAGTTGTGAGAAGGGCAAAAAAAAAAAAAAGTGGGAGGAAACGGAAGGGAAGGGAGGAGAAGGATGAGAAAGGAAGACAAGGGGACATCTTCCACACCCTGCTAGTGTTGGGGTCAGACATGTGGAGAAAAAAGTAATAGGTTGTATTGCCCCTTAATGCAGGTGCTGAGCTCTAATAAGAGCCGCGCCCGACATGGTCATGTAGTACCACTTTGGGCCACTAGCTGGCGGAAAAAAGAGGTGTTCATGAATTCAAATGGGCTCCTTGTCCAATTGTGTAGTCTTCTAATTCAACGATCGCTGCTGTCGACGACTCGTTTTCTCTGCAGTCACCTATATGAAATCTTTTCGGAGGTGTAGTGCGTGTGAAAGAAAGCGAGAGAGCGAGAGCAAGCTGTAGAAATGTCAGGTCCAACGTGTAATGTTTACTTTTCGGTGGGGAAATGGCTCATTTTGGTATAATTTAGCAAAAAATGTATTTATTCATACGGTATCAACCTGATTCGGATATTATCATATTGCTAAGTTTGGAGTATAAATTTGGGCTTCTAGGACAGGGGTATTCAACTCATATTTAAAGAGGTGAAGATTGTATCGTTGTATCTGCGTGTAATCAATAACTGACTGTCAAATCAAATGAATTCAATACAATATAAACACTTTTTGACAGGATTTATTGTCACATAACATAAACCTGAACAAACATGTGTGACTGCAGATATGCATAATGTTCTCTCATTAACTAAATCAAATATTATATATAAAATAGGGGTGCATTTCAAAATAAGAGAAAATAAATAAAATGTGAAATTTGTGCATGTTCAAATAAAGTGCTTAATTTCAGATCCCATAAATCCCATAACACAACATTTTAACAATTGAACACTTCACTTTCTTCCCCTCTTATTTCCCACTCCCCCACTTTTTTGTTCAGTGAGAGAATTGAGCTCTAGCTTGTCCTGACAGGATTTTAAATCTGGGTCTGAATGGAGTCAGGGCCATTCTCATACACATGTGGGGGTGCTCATTGGTGAGCCTGGAACGATATTTCGTTTTGATTATGTTCATTGTGGAGAAAGCTGCCTCGCAGTTGTATGTGGAGCCAAACATGGTGAAGATGTACAGGGCTACTTTCCTCAGACCTCCGAGACCAATTGGAGCCAGAAAGTGGAAGGGTCAGTTCCTCCAAACTGCTCTTTCCTCTGTCCACTTTCCTTTTTTTGGAGAACGCCATTTGTTCCTTATTCTTCTCTTTCGCCGTCTCAATCGTCTGTTTCTCTCTCTTTCTCCGCCTCTCACTCTCGCATCTGTCTGCACTGTATAGTCGAATTGTTTACCTCCGAGAATTCAGAGACTTGATTGGCTGAGTAGTATCACGTGGTATGGCTTAGCTCGCATGCAATTGGTCTGTGCGTTTCCTCAGCCTCTCAACCACTATCGTAAAGACTACAAAAGCGGCGCCGGTTAAAATAGAAGTGCGCCGTCAGGTTTTAAAATCATAAGCTTAGTTTTTGGCTGTAGGTCTGGGTCCGTATGGGACGGCTTCTGGGTCCGGACCCGGACCGCGGTCCGCCAGTCGGTGACCCCTGTTCTAGGACATGATGAAATCGGACGTTAACCTGGGAGTTGTCATATTTAAGGATTTTGTTGACCCATCTACGCCCTTGACTTTGCCGTACATTTCAACTGAACTTGTTGCTGCACTCGTAGCTGATATTGCCAAGAAATCCACTCAATTACTACATATGGAGATAAAGATGGCCATATATGGAAATAATAACATCATCACAACATACCATTTTTACCAATACACACAGTTGACCAAGAAAGGAGAGTTTTGGTATATCCATTTTCTCTTTTCTAAATGTTAACCTTCCGTCGCGCACATTTTAAGCCCACATCTGCTTTAAACCAGAAATATTTCACTGGGAAACGAGGCACCTTTAGTCCCCACGAAACTGTAAATGCTTTCCATGAGGCACCTCCGTGATTATTATTGTTGCGGGGGGAGGTGAGGCTATGTTTGAACCCTGCTCCCACTTGTTCCCTTGTTGCTCTGTGGATTTGATGTGCGCCCTTTCGGAAAAGAAGAATCCGAAACTCAACCCTGGTGAGACGGGGCTCGGGTGTCACTCTCGCATAAACACACAGAGGAAGAGAGAGAGAGAGAGAAAGAGAGAGAGAGAAAAAAAAACTCCCACCGCACTGTAACACCTGACATTATCCGTCGGAGAGAAAGAGTGCGCGATTCATCACGTGCCGTTTATTTATGCTCAATTCGTGCCATCCAGGGAGCAGAGTGCAACAGGGAGATAAATGCCGAAAGTTCCTTCGAACTCGAGATGCCAAGCGGGGAACAGAGCTACAAAGAATACAGGTAAAAGGTTTTTAAAAAAGATGGCTGCTTGACAGACAGAGCTCACCTGTCCTCAAAAGACACCGGGCGTCTTCGGCGTCTGTCAGGGGCGCTCAGCGGAATCCCGGCGGTGACAACCCCGGGGTTTCGATGCCACACGGGGCTCGGTGTCGAGGGTTGGCGCAGGGGGGAGAGGGGGGATGGAGGGGTGGCGGGGGGAGAACGGAAGAGACGGAGGATGGATGGGGCGGGTGAACCAGGAAAAATAAGAGGCGGATGAATGGAGGGAGAGGTGTGGGGGGGGGGGGGGGGGGGGGGGGGGGGGGGGAGAACGGAAGAGACGGAGGATGGATGGGGCGGGTGAACCAGGAAAAATAAGAGGCGGATGAATGGAGGGAGAGGTGTGGGAGGTAGATCATGGGAAGAAAGGTGAATGGATTATAAAGCACAGGGAAGGCTGCTGCTGATGATGATGATGATGATGATGAGGATGATGATGATGATGATGATGATGATGATGATGATGATGATGATGATGATGATGATGATTTTCTTTTAGCCATATACTCTTGATTTTGGACTATGAACATTCATGGCTGTGAGCTCTCTGGTTGTCTTTTTTTTTTTTTTTTTTTTTTAGCATCTCAGACAGGAGGTTTTTTAATTACTCGGCTCACCTTTGGAAAATGGCATGAAAAAAAAATTGGTAGACACAATCCCCATTCATGCACCTTTGTCAGAAAATTTGAACTTGCCCGGGAAATATTAATAGAGGAATTTACCATTTTTAAACGTTTTAAATAAAATTTGATTTATTTGTTGGACAGCTTTAGTTGTTTTATATTGGACCGCTGGAAAGGGTCAAACTGTCCAAGGCCGTGAATTTCCTCTTCACTGAAACTGAAACATTTCTGTCCACACGGCATGAATTAATTATATTAAAAAAAAATAACAAAAATTTAAAAAGAACATTTTACACGGATTTTATGACATCACATTCAGAGCATTATTTAACTACGGCGACCCTAACTTAATATATGTTCGCTTGTTCATATTTCCCACGTGCCAATTCCGAATGAATGCCATAAAAACTTTTTTTTCTGTCTATTATCATTGCGTGCTTGTCATCATGCTGATGACTCAACAGGCTTTTGTTATGTTTGACAGTATTACATATTTTGACAGTTGGAAATCTTGTGGCCAAGTGGGAGTCATCCTACACGTTGTCACGTAAAAGCTGACTTAGATTACACAAAAACACCCATACACACACGCACGCACGCACGCACGCACACACACACACACACACACACACACACACACACACACACACCCAGTCGCTCATTAACGCTTTTACATTTCAAATCTCATTGAACTCTCGGTACCGCTTTCATTAGTCGGTGTTTACATATTTTAATACTTAGCTGACTGGACATCTCATCATCAAGTAACTCGTTTCAGGAGCACCGAACGGCACTGCCATCATCCTACATCGTAGACTCTGTGCCTTTGTAGAATCGCTGCTGTGTGAAAGGAACGCGTGATGAACATGTACCCGTGGATGAATATGAACCTTGGGCCAAGGTTAATTGTGAAATGCCAGAGCAGAAAATGACAAAGTAAGCTGTTGATTTTGTTGTCCGTATGGGTTTGACACTTTGCGTCGAGGTAAGATGTCGGAGAACAAATTAAAGCATCCATCACGTCGTGCTACTAAATCAGCTGGAGAAGGGGAGTTTGATGTTTGCTTCGAGAATGTAAAGTAGTCTTACGTCACGAGCAGTTAAAAAAAAACAAAAAAAAAACGCTTCTGGTGAAACTGAAACCCCGTCAAACTGACGGACAAAGTGATTTGGGCCTCGGAGCGATGAATGACTATGGAGACGTCGTTTTTCTTTTTATAGGTAAGGTCAGTGTCGGCGGCGCTTTGATTGAACATTAGCGGCAGCTGGGAGGCAAAGAGAGATGAAGGATGCTGTGACACTGAGCCACCCTCACTCCCGCGTTTGCCAGTTCCTCGCAAATGGGTCTCCTCGGCTGCACTGCGCACGTGGCCGTCGGTTGACGCGACGCGCACAAAGGCCACGCACCACGGAGGCCAAAGGCGCACTGATCCAGAGGCCTGTTCCATGTTTAATGCAGTGTGTTCTCAAATGGGATAGTTCATTCAAGTTCATTCAAACAGTGCTTTTGGTCAGGGCTCCGCCTGTTGTTTTTGTCGTCCGCGTGTGTCAAAATATCCAAACCCGCACGCAACAGTGTCACTGTGGAGGGGAGGGAGGGAGGGAGGGAGGGAGGGAGGGAGGGAGGGAGAGGGAGAGGGAGAGGGAGAGAGAGAGAGAGAGAGAGAGAGAGAGAGAGAGCGAGAGAGAGGGTCAGATGCTTTTTAATAACCAGGCCTGAACCCAGACATGTGAAATGTTTTTGGAGAAATGTCCTCTCCTCCATCTGTCTAGTGGCCAGGAGGCAGGGGCATACGGAGTAGTAAGTAGACTGGCTTGTTTTTGTTTTTGGAATCATTTTGGACATGCCGCAAGACAAAACATTCAATTAAGTGTCCTGTGAACAATATGATGATGACTCAAAGCCCTACCCTTTCGATTTAATGATCATGGCGAGATGCAGGATAAGAAGGAGGAAATTGTTGTTGAATCGATGTTCATAAATATGAAGTCACTGTGGGGTTCCGTGGAGCAGCTGTTCTGTACTGTAAATCTTTGACTGGGCCAGTTGTCGACGTATACGCGTCTTCACCTTCTGTGTAAATCTCCCCTCCTTCTGTTTATTTCTCTTTTGGTTTCATTTCTCACAAATTCTTTATTTACCTCTGTCTCTTTCTATTCCGCGAGATGACATTTCCAAGTCTTTACACGTTGGCTTTCTTAACACAAACAACTCTGAGACGCAGGGGTCACCACACTCTCGGCATTATAGAGATTTCTTTTTTTTTTATATATATATAATTGGCCTGTAGAGGGTACTGTGAAACAGCAAAAAGAACAATTTTGGATCCTGATAAGTTATTGACGTGAGAAACCTCAGAAAGGTTGTTCATTTTGCCTTTTTACCACTTTGTGTCTCTCGTTCTGAACTTTGAATTGATATTTGATGGATCCATTCGTTGTTTATTGTGTGCCCTCCACAGCCACGCAAATAAAGCTTCAACAGGAGTGACCAGTGTTTCCAGATTTGTGACACTTTTAGCCTAAATTGACAAGCTCTGATTTTTCTATGTTTTTTTTGGCAATTTAGCAAAAGCCCAAATATGAATGAAAAGGTTACACATCTGTAGTGCAGCGTGTTTCTCAGATAATTGGACTACACTGTATTCAAAAACATGTTTTTGACCAACCCAAATTGTCCCACAACCGCTCTCCAACCGAACTCAGACCGAAACTGGCCACAGTGTGTTAGGGTGGAGCAGATGTTTGTAGCCTGTGCTGCCACCCTGTGTATGTGGTGGCGTTTTTTTCGTTTTTTGTGTAATTCGTTGTTGTGCTGTTTTTGGTTGTTTGTAGGGAATATGTCCATTGCTGTAAGTATTTACAGCCTTGCCAGATGCTGATTAACGCGGGTTGAGCCAGATGAGGCCTGCTTGTCGCAAATAATGTATATATAGATAGACCTTGTATACCACCATAATGCAAGGATGAGTCTCTGCTGTGTGCTGGTGAGGGGCAGTGATGACGGGTCAATGATCCATTTTTCACAACAAACTCATAGCAGCAATGCGTCTCTTTGTTTCTGCCTCTTCCCATCTTTCCATCTCTCCTCCAGGGAGCCCAGCCGTCCCACCAGCCTGCTGCCCGCTGACTGGAGTGCGGGTCTGGGGAGGGACGAGGAGTCCTTACCCCCCGGGCTGGAGGCCCTTCCGCTCCGACTGATGCAGCAGGACTGCACTGCTGTCAAAACCATGCTTTTAAGGCTGAGACGGACCCTGCAGGAGGTGGGTTGCACACATGCCGTGCACATACGAGCCAGCGGGCGCGCACCCCTTGAATGTGGGACGCGTGCTCGGATGAAGGCGTGTCAACTTGGAAGAAAAAGATTACATTACATAGTACACTATCCCATGAAATGGCTTGCTATTTCTCCTGCACCACACCGGCAGACCCCTTCTCTGATCAAGTAATGTATGTATACGAGAAGGTTTTAAGTGACATGAAGCTTTTTTTTTTTTTTTAATCCGGATCCGCGACAGCGCAGTGCTCCACTGACAAATGCTACACCCCCCCCGTTTTAATCCGCGCAATTTCCGTGAAATCACCTAAAAGAGGATGCCGTTTAAAGGGGTCTCTGTAATCACTTTGTTTTGTGCATTTAATCAGATTCCACATTTGGAGGAGGGGACTTATTGGAGCCTTTGCCAGCATACTCTTTACGTGCACACATACACGTGCCGTGCGTTAATCCCCTTATTTCAGAGTATCACTTTGCTCCTCGAGAGCTTATGCCTGCTTACAGCTTAAGTTTTACCTCAGGCTATGAGGACATGTCAGTGTAAATGGCGGGGGAAACTGGTAAAATGACATCCACACCATTAAAGAGGCGATTATCTGGAATGGTCACTTAGTAATGCACTGACACGTTGCAATAGCTGATTAAAACAAGGTTTTGCTGGAAAAATCGGGGAACCATATCGATGGCCACCCTGTGCAATCTTTTTTTTTTTTCTTCCAACTGCGGTACTTTTCTTTTTTCACTGGAGTGTTGTCATCTTTAATAACTCGCTAACTTTTTTTCAGATTTGATTTTACACTACATTACAGGTTTACAGTCGGGGGTCGAGACGTAAAGATAATTACGCTCTTTTTGAAGAATTGCTGAGGCACAAGCAAAGTGCAACATAACTTCTATTAAATAGTTATGTTGTTACTGTTTGGTAGTGCCTAGTCTATTTTCTTATGCTGTGTTTTGTCATTGAAGTGCTCACACTTTCGCCAATACCCTTTGTCTCCGTGTTTTGAAAGTGTATAATACGCTTACGTACCAAAAAGGGATGTGAGTCACATCTTCCGTCTGGCTGCTGTTTTCTTGTTATCTTCCAGGGTAACTGAGCCCCCCCCCCTCCCATCCTCCCAAATACAGCAGTATGATACGGAATATAAATACACAAAAGACATATAAAAAGGCTGACCAGACCTTCCCAGCATCCCACCATTAGTCCCTCTAAACTAAGATGAAAGCTAGCTGTGAATTACAGTCTTCAGAGGCTCCAATTTTTTTATTTATTATTATTATTATTATTTTTGACCATTCAGCTATCTGCGTCTCTCTCTGTGAGGACCACAGTAAAAGGGAGACACGAGGCCTGAAAATGATAAAATACTAATTAGCGTGGAGAGACATAAACAAGAGTCGAGATGGAGGGACTAAATTCGGGGTGCAAGCAAGACAGAGGTGGCACAGGGCAGCAGAACATGAATATAAAAGAGGAGTACTTTGCCCTCTCTGCTTGCAATGTTGTGTCATTAACTTGCAAATTGTGCTCCTTACTCCATCGGCAGATATAATCCATTCTGGAGCTAGGGGAGGGTCATTTGGCATATCCGTATGCTTTGCATTTCATTTGCTTGATCTTTTTGGTGTTGGGCTTCTGTTCCCTAATCGTTGTTTTGCTTTTGTTGGTTTACTTCAATTTATAGCTCCTAACTTCACTTCTCTTTTCTCCTGGCGGCAACCAGCCTTAACGACTGGCCGGGCCATACGTACATACATTTTTTTTTTCTTTTCTCCAATTTCCTGATTATTGTGCAGCGTATTTGTCAAATTAAGCGTTGTTTTTTTTTGTTTGTTCTTTTTGCCAGCTACGGATACTCCACGCACCCGTGACTTATTTCTGGTTTCAGCGGTTTAACCCTCTTCTAGAAGGCCACTGTGTCTGCTGTGCGCCTTTGCCAATGTCGGCCGCCGACGCTAGCCGAAAGTGCGAGCCGTCCATCGGTTTCGACTTATGCCCTATAGGCCTATAGCACGTTGGCGCTGTACCCACACATGCGCCGCCAGACCCCGTTAGCTTGCGCCTGTGCAACCCCCCCCCCCCGACTATCTGTCCCAGTGGCTCTTTGCCTTCAGGCAGCCACTCGACATGTGGCCGCAGCTGCTGCCGCTGCGTCGTGGCGAAGATAGCCGGGCGCGTGATCACAATTGAATTTGGAACAACTGTTATTCGTTCTATTTCAGGAGGTGGTGTTTACCTCTGCGCTCATTGTTAAGCTTTTTTTGAAGGAAGACCACGGTCGTGGGATATAAAAAAAAAACGTTCGGGCGAAACGCTACCCACTGGCATCTGTAAATTTTTTTTAAAAAAGAACGAAAAAAAGAAGCGTTTCGGTGAACGCCTACATTTAAATTCAGCGTTCGGGTGTAGAAAAAAAGAGACTGATTCATTCTGTCGCCGTTTTGGTTTTACACAAGGGCCTCCTGAGACCCAGGCTTAACAGGTTCAGTAATACACAAGTTGGTATATTTCCGATACAAAATCCACGTCCCGTGTTGAATGACAGTGTTTTGTTATGATAAAATAAAATTACAAAAAACAACAAATGTCAATCAGAGTGAAAGTGGCTATCAATGCACCTTTAAGTTGTTTTGGAACATTTTTATTTCTTCATTGAACTGAGGCGTGAATGTGACTAAAGGTGGTGTATCAAACGACAAAAACCTGGCCTTCCCTTCCGAAGCCATTCATCATCTTTGGACGTCTCGCTTCTGGGTAGTGCAAGTCATTAAATAAAGAGCTCTTAGGTAGCTTTCCCCGCTTCTTCAATCTTCATTTTTTTTTTTTTTTTTTTTTTTTTACCGAACCGCATCTAATTGTCGAGTTGTCTGTTCAGGCCTGTGGGACAGAGGTGACCTCAAAGAGAACGTGTATACGTTGGAGGGTGTGTGCCTTGTCTCTCTGCATAGAGAAAGGCATTGATCACTGATGACACGTGGCGGGCCTGACACCGTCGCACACCTATAATTCGGATAGGGAGGCGTGCTTCTCTAAAAGGTCAGCTAAAACCGATCAAACATCAAAATGTATGCTTCGCAAAGAATAGCAATAAGTTGTTGTTTTTTTTACCCCAGGCTTTAGTCTGATAAGAACCTGAAAGCTATCTCGAGCGTAGGTACGTTTCTTTCTCTCTGAGAAAAAGTATTTGTCTGGCATATAAATCAATAAGAGGGCCACTGAGGACGAGGAAGTACAGTACACCTTATCCAAAAAACAAACAAACAAGTGTGTGGAACAACCCCGACACAAATCACAACTTTTCGTTCCCTGCGGGCAATTTGTCACGCATCTTGTTGTTGTTCTCCTCGTGTATTTACTGTCATGTCCTCGCCGTGCAGCAGGACGTCCGCATTCGCCCAAGACACGGCTTTATCCTCTCCTGCTTTCCCATCTGTGCGATCATAAGTCATAGCGTGACATCTGAATCAGTTGCCGTTCTTTTTGTGCGTGCGTCTTTGTGTGTGTGCCCGTGCATGCGTGCGTGCGTGCGTTTCGCCCCCCCGTGCGGCCGTTCCCCCCCCCCCCCCCCCCCTGTGACTGCCCTTGCTCATTGCCCACGAGACACCCGTGTGGAGGAAGGAGAGCCAAAACGCGTCTGGTCACAGTTTGTGTTCGAAAACGCAGAGTTTGTTTCTTAAGAAACCAAAAAAAAAAACCAACACGATGTTGGGTTTGTTTCTTTCACGCGGCTTAAGAACCCGAAACAAATTATTCTTCCTTGTCACTATCAAATCCAGTTTTAAGTCTAAATGTTGAGGCTAGATGCAGATATTCTTTGAAGAATATGACTCCGCTGGGTTTCGGACACAGGTTAAATGCCCTCCCATTTCGACAGAATTTATCTTTATACGCCTCCGTCTGTTTTCTTACTGAACTAGTAGCAAGCATGGCAACATCATTTGCAAGCATGAGACGCGTCCTGTAAAATGATTCTGTGCACATCATTAGCTCGCCACCTTTGTATCACAGACCTAATCTTGATGTTTTTTTTTTTTCCTCCTCATGTTTTTCAGAGCACGGAGCCGAGTCCTGCCAGCAGCCTCCAGTTTCTACCCATCAGCCCTTGCAGTGAAAAGTCACTTCCATTTAAGGTAACCTTAAAATAGACCATTTTATATACAGCTTAAATTGGGCCGACTCTATCTGGTTCAGTGCCATGTTAGCACCGAATTAGTCACACTCAACTTAAAGCTCTGTATTCTTACTTTTTGATTTTTGCAGAAATATCACACAGTCACCATGTGTTTGGTGATATGGTCTCTGTAAAAAAATATATATATATTAGAAAGATTACAGTCTCGAACTGCTCAGCAGCCGTAGACCTTACTCACCCAATCAACCATCTCAAATACCACCTCGCTCAATTTAAAAAGAAAAAACAGCAGTCTGTCTGTGTTAAAAATACAAAACTATCGACTTTTGATCTACGCGTCTCCTTGGGTGTTACAGAACAATTTACTTTTTTTTTCTTTTTTTCCCCCCACAACGGCTTCTAATGAATCATACAGAGATGAAATTATATGAGTGGGAGCGGAGGGGCCACGGCATGCGGTTAAGGAGCAGGAAAACAGATACATAAAGCAAAAAGCAAAAAGGGTAATAATAAAAGCAGAAGAGAGAGGAATAAAGGGTTTTGTTGGTTTCGATGGGCCCCAGACCCCTTTTCTGTCAACCTGTACTCCATCACAGCTTTGTGATCTAGAAGAGATTTATCACTCGGCTCGGAGTGTGTGTGTGTGTGTGGGTGTGGATCTGTGTGTGTGTCTGTGTGTGTGTCTGTGTGTATGTTCGCACGCTTTAGGTTTACCAGGGGAAGACTTTTGTCAAGCTTTTCCCTGGGATTTAGGTGTCTGGCTGCAGGTTGGTTCTTGTAGGCCGTTAGGGGAGAGTGCAGCAGTTGGCACAACTCTGTTTGAAACTTCTTTGCGCGTTTCAAGTTGAGTCTGGTGGTGGGTCTCGCCTTCACACCCATGGATGTACAGAAGAGCTTGTTAAAATATAGCCCAGTAAAAAGAGACACCCCGAACCCAGGCCTGGATATCTCCCTCACTCACACACTCAGGAGTGTGTGTTTGTAAGGTATACGTGTGCCCTCTTTTTTGACCTACATGGAGGCTTGGTGGCTGCTGGATGATAAGGAAAAATTGAAGCCAGAGGATGGTGCACGGCATGGAGACAGTGGCAGCTCTTACTGAAGCAAGAGGGTATGGAGTGGACTGACTGCGGAAGTGCAATCTGAAGGAGTAGTTCCGATAGGAAAAATGGAATTTGCCTGACCTGGAAGCAGAAAGTGAAAACAAAAAAATTACCTGGAGTATTGGGAGGAAACAAAGTGGATCTGAAAGCTGGAAAAGGTTCAAAACCACTGTCTGTGTCTGCGGATTATGTAGGCAACAGTCGTTTGTGGAGCCATGTATTGCATTGAATATTGAGCCAGATATGCACCGGATTCATAGAATGCCAGAGGAACAAACACAAGCTGTCATAAAATTGTTGTCAATCTGGCCCAATTCCTTGAAGAAGAACTGAAGGCTTCTTATTGGAAAATTACGTTTTTTTTTTTCTTCTGAAAACAAATATATATAT
>JAFBJU010000713.1:454070-499734 GCA_016785305.1 Colistium nudipinnis | reverse complement strand
AGTTGAAGGAGGTGAGGCTGGATTGGAAATGGAAAAACAGACGGAGGAACGAGACTTTTTGTGTGCGCTCTGTGTATGCATATCTGCTGTGCATAGATGGAGATAAGAGCGTGAGAAGGCGGGAGGCAAAAGGCTAACCTTTTGACACAGCTGGGGGAGTGTGGGGGGGGGGGGGGGGACAGAAAGGAATGCATTCAGATTGAGAGTTTAAAAACTCAGGAATAAAAAAAGTGTAGAAAACGGAACGGAGCAGGGGAGAGAGCAACACGGAAGGGAGGAGTAGGTCGAGAACGGATTAAACGAGGAAAAGACGAAAATATGAGATTGAGGGCGGGGCGAGGAGAAGAGAGTTCGTCCTGGCACTCCAGAAAAACGACTCGGTGGGTATAAAAATAATCTACGCGGGGCCACCTGAGAGGCTGCGGAGTCACGCTGCGCCCTGGTTTAATGCAGAGCCGGCGCATGTGACACGATTTTTTTTTTAAACCAGATTTTTGTCCCAGTTTAAGTGTTCTACTGTATTTTAGTGGACTGCGGCAAAAAAAAAACCCAAAACAAAACAAATCTCACACTACGCCTGTTGCTCATTTATGTTTATTCAGAAAACCATCTGCTTCTTTTTTTTTTTTCCCCAATTTAGGACCGAAGAGTTTGTACCTCGTTGACGAGGGCGTACATTTTTTCCACATGTGTGAAGCGTGTTTCATCGCGGCATAATGCTGCATAATTAACAATTAATAATGTCTCATTTAAATGAATCCAAATTGTAGTTCGTTCTGCTCTCGAACGCAACAATGCGAGAAAGTCCAAAAGACCCACGTGCCACAATCCCCCGCAGCAACATGCATGTTTCACAGGCGCACGCTACAAGCGCATAAATCAAAGCCGCACGCCGTACAGCCTGTGAAACGTATTTTTCAAGAAGGCAGCAATTCAAGATCACCCCCCCCCCCCCCCCCCCCCCCCCCCCCACTCCCCTCTCTCTCTCTCTCTCTCTCTCTCTCTCTCTCTCTCTCTCTATTCCCGCTTTCATTGTCATAAACGGAGGCGTGTTAATGCGTGAAAGGGAGAGAGAGAGAGAGAGAGAGAGATGTGATCAAAGGAGGTCTTTGAGTTTCATATTCTCAGCCATTTGCCGCTTTGTGACAGTTGTATGAAAAGGAAGCGCGAAACATTTCCAAATGAACCTAGCCACCCCGGGCTATCTCGGCGTGAAACAACTGAAAGTTGTTTTTTTATTATCTTTGAACCACCACGTCATTCAGCTTTGACTATCCACGCAATATTAATTGTTCAAAGTAAAACATGTTTACGAACCGCTTCAACTCCTCGGGGGGAAGAGTTGAAACGCCTGGTCAGCTGGGCCTGGTTTCAAAAGAGTTTTTAATTGTCTCAGAAGATGCAGACAATTTATCCAACTCAAGGATTATTTTTGATGCTGGAAGGCTTCCAGCTGCAAGATTCGATGTCCTCAAACTCCTGGTCCTCCAATGTACGAACTTGTGTGCTTCTGAATTATTACATTTAAATCCACATTTAAATCCCTTTTACAGTGTGGTATCTGCCCGTGTGATGGCTGCAGACATGAGGCAACTCATTTGTTTTGGGGGGTGGGGGGCAGATGACATCTCACTTCACTTTCAGGCGGCATAAATATCATAGAACCGGTCTGACAGCCCGCCAAACTGTCTCTGTGTGTGACCTGTCAGCTTTACTGCAGTTTTGTTTTACTCGGAGCAGGTAGGAGCTCTATAGCTTATAGTGTGTCCATCAGCGTGCGCTGCTGTTCACCACGTACACATATTTTATTTTATGTACAGGATGTTTCCAGCTGCCCAGGAACCTTCGGAGACTACGGACGCCTGAGTTCACTTATATAGACAGGTGACGGAGGTCGGCGGGGGTTTTATTGTACGGACAAATGACATCACCTCCTTCTTCTCTTTTTTTGGAACATTAAAGCCGCTTGCCTTGCCCTCTCCTGTCAGAGAGCGCCGATGGCGCGCTATTAAAGTCATTATTCTAGTCTAGTCGGTGTGCACTGTGTAGTGCCTGTGTCTTTGAGCTGGCCTATGTGTTTTTGTGTTCATGTGATGACATGAAGGGCCGTTGAGGAGGATCCAATTATGAGAATGGATTGTTAATCATACGACTAGACCATTTTGGGGGGGGAATTTATTGCTTCAAAACGCACTTTGTGACTATCATTGTGTCCATATATATATATATATATATATATATATATATATATATATATACATACATACATACATACATACATACATACATACATACATACATACATATATATATATACTGTATATACCTCAAAAATATAAGGACCAGAATTAAGATGTCGAGGAGAAACTTTTACGTCCAGGCTACACTGGTTGCATTAAAATGCAGTGACATTCCAGGTTTGTATTTTGCTGTTCAGGGAGGGGATTTTCGAGCCCATTAAGGTCCCGAGAGCGCCTCAGTTTGTTTTAAGTGCAAAGTTATGGATACAAGTTTTGGCGCACGGGTGTAAAGAGAACAAGGAGAATGCATTTCATTTATGCTGTTATTCCTCACACTCCCATCCGCCATTTTCCAAAAGTAGGCAATTTGTTCATCGAACTGAAAGGAAGACACACACACACACACACACACACACACACCCCTTAAGAGGAAAAAGAACGAAAAAAGTTCAAAGAAATTCAATAATTTTTGCTAACAAGGGGAATGTAATTCATCCATTCATCATTCCAAACATAGGGTGGCCTCAACCTCCATGCGAAATCGCATAAAGTGGATGCACTCCAATGATCTTGATCAGATTTATCCCCACTGAGGCCATTCAAATCACATTAGAAATAAATTCACAAGGCCGCTCTTTTTTTTTTTTTTTTTTTTTTTCCTGTTGTTTTTACCCAGCCTTTACCATTCAATTCTTCTTGGCAAAAATGGGCTGGAATGTCACCTGATGGGCGACTTAATGCGTGTTTTGTTTCTCCTTTGGGCTAACAGAATCACGTTTTTCTATTACGTTACCGCTATGGTAACGTTGTCCTCATGTTAAATGTTTTTTTTTTTTTTTTTTTTAAACACTATTGGCGGCTTTATAATGGGTATTTTTTTTATCTGTCTAAACCAAAAAGTAAGCCTCGACTGCTTTTTTTTTTCTGCATGGCGTGGGATCACATTTAGGTCATCCGTGCATTTTCTGTGCCCCGACCTTAAACTCAAAAGGTCGGGAGCTGAACATTGCGCAGTCGAGCTTCTATATTTCTCAGACAGCGCAGACCCATTTTTTCTCCTTTTTTTTTTTCACTTTTCCAGCCCAGAAACAAACAACGCGAGTCAAAAAAAAAAAAAAAGGTTTATGGATTTAAACCGTTTTTTCAACACACCTGCTGTCGCACGTGCAGTGTCGCGCATGCACAGAGGCATAGCGCCGTCAGGCAGCTCTTTGGGAGCAGCCTTCAGCCCTGTTTGGGTGAGATTAATTTTAGCGGCCGACCACGGTGGCAATTTTCACAGCATGTTAGTGGTTTTTCAGCCCCGTACAAATCTCACGGTAGTTGTTTTGGAGCCGTCCGTATACACAAAAATACCGTTATCTGCAAACGCAAGTATCTCCCCTGCAAAGCCGGTGCGTTCTGATCCTCCGCCACTGGGTTTTGTTTTGTAAATTGCTTCGCCATTCCCCACGGGGGAAGGTATTCTTTTACAGTTTTTTTTTTTTTTTTTTTTTTTTAGCACCGCCGAAGCACTTTGCGAAGCTTTTAGCTTAGTCCGCGCCATCGTAACTTTCCTAAACACACATTTGCAGATCTCGGTTTATATGGGCCCCATCGGCCGCTCGATCCGTGGCCGCCTGAGAAGCAGTTTAAGTATTTAGGGGGCATGCTTGTGTCAAAGTGAGTGTCAGATGGTCAAACAGCATCTGAACACCCTCTCTCACGCCCGCCCGCACACACGCACACGTACGCACACGCGCACACACGGACAGACAGACAGCGCTCTCCCCCGTGCAAACACACACTGACAAAGACAGACAGACACGCACACAGCTGACTTTTGATGTGAGTTGAGGGAGAGTGTCAGGTGGGCTGTTTGTGTTGCGGTTGCATCAGGTAGGTCATTTAGAGGACGGCGTTGCAACTATACGCTTCCCTGCGGTCTCCTTCTGACTGTCTGTCTCTTAGTCAGACGGCTCCCCACAGTTTCAGACCCCGGCGCTCAGCCTCAGGCCCTCTGTGTCCTTCTCCTGCTCTCCATCACTGTCCCCCTGCTTTCTTCTCATCCTTTCCCCCCTCGTTTTTTTTTTCTTCTCCTTTTCCTCCCGCTATCTTGCCCTTCTTTCTCCTCCCCGGCTTCTATGTCCTTGAAGAGGTAATGACCATCTGCGTGTCTTGTCATTTCATTCGCTCCGTCTTATCCCAACTCTCTCGCTCTGTGGTTGCTCTCCCTGTCCCTCTCTCCTTCGCGGCGCGCCACTCTGTATGATTTGGAATGAAGTATTCTAATCCAAACTCTGAGGACTGCGGCCCCCGGCTTTATTTTAGAGAGCCTGAGATCTTGGGAGATTGACTAAACCTGGTTCTCCGACGGTGAGAATCCAGTTGACGGATTGAAATATTTCTCGGTGACTGATAAACAGAATTTTGTCTTCAGATCAATCCACTTCATTCGTGCGGTGGATAAGCGTGACAAAAAAAAAACGATCCCAGCACAGTCATGAATATGCACGCACAATAAACAGAACAAACTAATTTATGGTTTTAATGAATTTAATCAAATACATTTTTGGAACCATTTATAATATCTCGTCTTATTTATTTTTTTCTCGCTTTTTTAAAGGTGCAGGAAGAATGATAATTTGTTTACGGGTCTCGTTACTCTCCTGCCTCTTCGTTCTCCGCCACTCCTCTCCTTCCTCGCCACCGTAATGTTGTAATGGAATGTAACCTGACAGCGCAAGGTCGTATTAAACTGTTGTGTACCCTGGGGTGCCGGCATAGGACCGTCTAAGTTATCTCAGAGATGTAGAGAGAAGAGAGATCGCCGTCCTGCAGCATACATCAAATGAAAACTTTGTTCGAAGCACACACACACACACACACACACACACACACGCAGACACAGGTAGGTGATGATGGAAACTGCCAGGGAAACGCACACAAATACCTTCCGCGTGGTGTCATCGTCTCAGACGTTTTGGTTTTTTTTTGAGACCGATTTTTGTCCCAAAGATAAATCACTGCTGTCCCCGGCGTCCTGAGTTATGCCTGACGCTGTGTCTCGCTTGTGTTTAGGAACCCAGCGGGGAGGAGGCCTTGTTGCAACAACTGCGGGAGAAGGACGAGCTGATCCTGAGACTTCAGAGCGATCTGGTAAGGTCCACTTACTAATCGCAGGTTTATGTTTCTTTAGAGCAAAGTCCCATCTCCCTTTGCGTCAAGGCGGGGATTTGAAAAGGTTATCATTATTATATATCCTGTGAGGAATCATTCCGTCCCTTGCATGAGAGAAAAAAAAAAAAAACACGTTTTAATTTAGAAGGACCACACATATAGATAAATATATCACATCATGATAAGTACCTTTGAAACCTAATACACATCATACTAGATATACAGCTAGTTATGTTCCTCGTATGAGATTCGTTTTTTGTCTTGGTTGTTCCAATGATCAGCCATCGATTCTCCGCCAAGAAGCGCATTGTTTTTCATAAAGACGTAAAACGTTTAGAGCTAATAAGAGAAGCAATTTATAGTTTCAGACTCGGAGAAAGTGGAGGATCTGCTCATCTAATTTTATCCCTGCCACAGTCGTTTTCTTTTTAGTCGCTGTTCTTCTAAATGTTTTAAGATTAATAATTAAAGCAGCTTTAATGTTTTTTGAATGATTTGTTTTATAGATATGCATGAATTACTAATTGGCTTTGAAGCGCAGATCTTTCCATTCCCCTTTCAAGAAGAAGCTTTCGGAAAAGGTTAAAAAAAAACATACCAAAGATGCTTATGTCAATTTTTCTTACTTCTTTGATCTACTGCTTTTATTAAACTACATCAAAATCGCCTTGAACTCTACTTTTTTTTTTTTACCCAATCCTTTTCATTGTGGACTCCTTGTTTCTACTGGCTTCACGCAATGGCAAAAAATATGAAGACTCTTGTCCAGCCGAGGCCCGAAAGATCAGTGGGAGGAAACCACACAGACGCGAAGACGCGTAAACCTTATTTGCTTTGCCGGTGATTATACCCACCCTTTTGGAAACTCTATATGGCGACGTTTCCTTCCTTTAGAAACACTTATTTTTTTCAGTTTTCATGTCTCACCTGTTCTATCAAATTGATATATTGCAGACATTATGCGAGGCCTCCGCAGAATAATGTTGCAGGTGTTATGGCAGGATTTTTGGGAGATGTCGGACCGACTCAGGTCTCATTTGGCATCTGCTTGTTTGATTGCTTTCTTAGCACCCCTCTCAGCATCTTTAATTTCCCGTCCTCTCTGTGTCTTCCCACCGGCAGAACCTGTTCTCATCCTCCTATTCTTTCTCCGTGGGCATTATTCTGCACTTTTAGCACCCAGTGTGAAGTTAATAGGAAAATTGAGCACATTGGTATTCAGACCTCAGACTTATCTGAACACTGAAATGACCACTTAGGCAGCTCCAGGTACATTTCTCCCCAATGATATTGTAAGGGGGGTCTGGATTTATAAGTTATCCATTATTCAGACCTTGAGCTTCTTACTCATGCAACAGCCTCTCTGGAAGCAGCCGTATTAAATCCAGTGCCACTGTTGTACAGTTCAAGTAACAAAAATGTCTCTCTAAAAGAATTCATGTCTTCAGGCGATGTGGCCTACTTTACTCTGAAACACCGTTTTTAATCAATGTGAACGATTTCTTCTCGTTAATTTTCAATAAACACAATCGACAGTCTCTAGCAATACGCGGGAGTGTGATAAAGTCTATTGGTACGGGGTGTCTGAAAATAGCTTGGGGCTCTGTTTCTTTACCAACGCGAAACGTTGTTTCTGTGCACGTCCATAATACATGGCAGCAGCACTGTCGGTTGGTGTGAAGATGCTATGAAAAGGGGGTGACAGACATTTCTTTTAAGCCATGCCATTTGGGGAATAGCTCAGTATTCGATAAGAAAACGTGTCATGCTTGTCGGGGGGGGGTGGGGGGGGGGTAATTACAAGCAACCGACGAGGTGGATGAATGAGTTTGCGTAGAGGTATTTTTGTGGGAAAGCAAAGGTACCAGCCAACTTATTCAAATAGAACAGGCAAAATGGACATAAAAGTGAAGGCGTCGTTATAACTTCATATGAAAAATGATGTCGCCAAAACAACAGGCAGTGATCGGCAGCTGCCTCAAAGCCCTGCAACGTGATTTATTCAGCGAGGAATACTATATATACCGTGGGAAAATGTGGTTATTAAACGTTAGAGCGAGAACATTACGAATATATATTGAATTTTCCATTGAATTATCATTTATTAATCCAAGGAGCTGGAACTCATAACGCGCTTATAATAAACGACTCCAAATTCAAATGAGATGTTATGGAGGATGGGAACCTCCTTTTTTTTTTTTAAACAGATACTTTTGCATTGTGGCAACCAGTGGCCAAGGTTGAGTGATTTGTCTGGAGGCTGCTCGAGTTTCAATGTTTCGGCGTGACTCAAGGTTATCCAAAAAAAAAAAGATTGCCTCACGATTAAGGAGGTTACTGGGATTTATTTTCCCCCAACTGTTTCAGGAACTTTGAAACGTAATTGGCCTGGTGCTCGAAATTATTGATCACAAACAGCACTACGGCGGTCTCAAACTGACATTTCTGTTTTTTACCTGCGTCGAGGTGTGTAAAAATACCTCATGGGGGGGGGGGTAGATGGGGCAACAGGAAATACAGATATAGAAATAGGAATTAACACGGCCAGCGGAGAAAAAATAACTTTGAAGACGGAATGGAAATCTGAACTCGTTTGCCGCTAAAATTATTAAAGCTGTAAAATCTAACCTGATACACAGTCGTGTTTGCGTTCACCCAAGCACGAGGGAGAGAGCATATTAAACACACACTGCTGTCCAGAACAACAGCAGTAGCAGCAACAACAACAACAACACCACCACCACCAACACTGGCTCGCTACCTGTCAAAACTGACCATTGCCATCTTTGTAAAGGTACAATTTATGTCAAGGGACCCGAAGTCCCCATGGGCAACGCGTTTATGCCTCGGCATGCCACAGCTGCGTAGCCAGAGGTGTAATGTATTCAGGCCGTCTCTCCATCGTAGTCTCATGATCACACCGAGGAGATTCTTCAAACTGGGTACAAGGGAAAACTTGCCCGATTTTGGTTGTCAAATGTCACTTAGAGCCCCCTGTTATGTCACCTCTTATTGACACGATATATATGTATATATGTATATATACATATATATGGGAAAACCCAGCAGCGTACAAGATGTTTTAAAAGGTACACAAACCATAGACGTATAAACGCATAGAAACGTCAAACAAAAAATCAAAAATTAAAATCATGCCCAGACCCATATGCCAGACGTTTGTAAGTTAAAAGGCCTCATTCTATGGTCATGAAAACACAAAGATTCATCATTTCAGGAGATTATTTACAGCGGATAAATGAATTATGAATATCATAGGCCATTTCTCGCAAGAGATCCCCATAAATCCTACATCTTGGCTCTTTAAATCTTCAGGTCTGGCTGGCAGTATCATACCCTCCTTTATTTCGTTTTTTGTGTGGGTTTTTTTTTTTTTTAATTTTCAACTTCTTTTTTGGGCTTTTTTTTCTTTTCATTTATTCCCCCCCCCCCCTCCCCCATACCAATATATTGTGTGACAGGCTGAAGCCACCAAGTGACTAAGTGTGTCTTTATTTTTCATTCCACATCACACATGGATCCATCAATCAGTCTTTAGGGCTTTCCGTTGCTTCTGCACGCACAGACACTCACAATCTGCTGATCATCTTTGACTGCGTGTGTGTGTGTGTGTGTGTGTGTGTGTGTGTGTGTGTCAGTCATCGGTTTTTTTTTTTTTTTAATTTTTAACTTCTTTTTTGGGCTTTTTTTTCTTTTCATTTATTCTTTTTTTTTTCCCCCCCCCCCCCCCCCCCATACCAATATATTGTGTGACAGGCTGAAGCCACTAAGTGACTAAGTGTGTCTTTATTTTTCATTCCACATCACACATGGATCCATCAATCAGTCTTTAGGGCTTTCCGTTGCTTCTGCACGCACAGACACTCACAATCTGCTGATCATCTTTGACTGCGTGTGTGTGTGTGTGTGTGTGTGTGTGTGTGTGTGTGTCAGTCATCGGTATGTCACTTCTTTCTGAAAGGAAGGTTCTGGTTCCTGCCACCAGCTGGATCTGATTTTTACACATATATATATATATATATACTGTGTTTTCTTATTATTGTGTGTGTATAGGAATAAATTGTCGACCACAAGGCTGTATCCTTGGTGCATCCACGGGCCTCATCCTATTTTCTTCTTTTTTTTTTCTTTTTTTTTTACTGCGCCATATGCCCTTGAGTCAAAGGTCATTCTGTCAAATTGATTAGGTTGTGCTTTTTTGGGGAGCCAAGTTCTTCTTGTAGACTTTGACCGGAGTGTGTACGTGTCTCTGTCTGTGTGAGTCTAAGAGGGAACCGTGTCTGCGGCAGCTGCGGTAAAGTGCAGCATTTTGAAGGAAAGGGGCAGCTCGCAGCCGGCGCTCTCCGGCTCTGCCTCCGTCTGTAAATCTGCCAGTGAAAACCTATTAATTATCTCCGGGAAGGACCTGCTCGCCGGCCGGCCATCACGAGCTGTCACTTTTTATGAGATTTCTCCTCTGCTGTTGCATTTTGTCGACAGCGCCGTGCTCCAACTGCAACATTTAACGGTGGAAAGCCTCCGCTTTTTTTGGGTAGTCACGGGCATGACTAATGAAAACAGATTTTTCAACTTCTCGCCGGTGCTGGATTTGGATACAGGACAGTGAATATTTGAGTTTCAAGCCGCATCATAAATTAGCCCTTCATTTTCCCCCTAATTTGGTTGATTAATTTTAATCAAGGTTAATGAATTTCTCAATATTTCATGGCCACTGCAACTTTCAAATCCGCTCAGTTCCCCCGGACCCAGGCGCGGCGCAGGGTGAGCGTGTCAGAATGATGAGTGGCGTCGTCATAAAAATGCTCCCGGTGGATATAGTGCCGGGTTCTTCTCGTTCAGAGGACTCGCAACGCGCCGCTTCCAAATAATCTCGCGGCGAACGCGGGAGCCAGCAGTCCCCCCTCCCCTCCCCCCCTCCCCCCGGTCAAGGTAAAAGTGCCATATTCTGAAGGAAAGGGCCGGCGCTTTTCGCTCTACACCTCCGTCTGTAAATCTGCCGGAGGAAAGCTATTAATTATCTCCTAGAAGGACCTTTCCAGGAGGCTGGCCAGCACTGGCTGTCACTTTTTATGAATTCTTCTCTACTGGTGCTCTTTGAGGATGGCCCGTGCTCCAGTATTTGGATGTTGAAAAGTTCTCCTGCAATTCAGCCTAGTTTTATGACCTCTCTCATTTTCAGGAGGCGAAAAAAAAAACAACAAAACCAAAAAACGGGCCTGGAGTTGGTTGAGGTTGTTTCGAGTGCCTGTTTTTTTTTCTGGTGGGATCGCTATGCATAAAGGGGAGGGGGGGGAGGGGGGGGGGGGGGGGGGGGGGGGGGGGGGGGGGGGGGGTTTGGGACTTGACTAAGTATTGCAAACAGAGACACAGCGTATGTCTGCTGGGAAATAATTTCGTTGTTCTCATTTATTTGTATTTGATGTTCTTTTTTGGACCCAGCTGATGGGTGTGTTTTTTTTGTTGTTTGTTGTTTGTTTCCAACGCAGGAAAATGCCAGAGCTGCGCTGAAGATGAAAGACCGCCAAATGACTGACCGCGTATCACAGACGGAACACATGGGGCCAGAGGTGACACACACACACACACACACACACACACACACACACACACACACACACACACACACACACCTCTTTCCTTCGTTCTCTCAGCCAAATCAATACAATAATACCGTGCGCTACATTTCCAGGGCTGAAAATAGACTTTTATGTAAATGCGAATGGCTGACTGTAAGATTGAATATCAAGAGATGAGGCTCCGTTTTTAAACAAACATTCTCACTCGGAGCCTCTTCCCTCTCTCGATTTTATGCCGAGCCATCTCTCCCATTCTACCGTGCGTCTTTTTTTATCTAGCTTTTAAAGAGAATCTTTTCACCCTCGATCCAAAACTCGAATCCGTCGAATTCTTTCGCCACATTGTTTACCGCTGTGAATTTTCCTATTTTGCTCTGTCCCTCCTGCCTCCCATTCCCACAGTGCCCAGAGAGCGCTGTGCTCCTTCCTCCCTGTTTCCTTTGCCCAGATGACATGGCCTCTTTGGCTTGACTAGGGGTTGACAGTATGGGAACGCAGCAGACTTAATGGACGACTGTCTAAAAATGGTTTCCTCTAACAGATACAGGAGCAGCTTTTTTTTGTGGGCTGTTTCTTTGTCTCTCTTTTCTGTGTTAAAAAAAAACAGAACACTTTCTTCCATCTCTTCCTCCGCTCCAGAGTTTCTTTCATATCCGTCATAATCCCGCAGCGTATAGAAAGAAAATTGTTGAAGGGGGGGGGGGGGGGCTGGGGGGGGGGGGGGGGCTGTGTCATTGTGCGAGTGAGTGGGTGCACAATACCCACAACCCCACGCCTAAAAAAAAAACAAACAAGACAGTGTTCGACTTTACTAAATAAAAATGTCAACTGCATAACATAGCAGAAATAGAACTTTCACTCCATTGTCGTTTATATGTTTCGCAAGGCCAAAAAACGTTTTTCACTACTGTGACCTTACTTCCTTAAACGATGGCCAATACGACCAATAACATTTGAACCAATTTTTCCCTTTAAAAAAATGCTCCCCTTGTAAGGAGTGGGTGATAGAGTGGAGAACCTTGATGAGAGTCGCGCACTGTGAGTCTAAGATACAAAAAAAGTTGCTATCTTAAAATCACGTTTCTACTTAACCACTGAACATATATATATATTTTTTTTAAACACAGTGGATTACCAAATAGGCAAAGGCAAAGAAACACCATTACTGTGCCACTTTCCCAACTGCCACCTCGGGATGTTGCAGCTTATTCAATTACCATGTCCGTCATCATTTTTCCTTTTATCATTTTTTTCTCCAACTTTTGAAACATCACTCTTTGTTTCTTTCTTAATTTTTACTTTAAAACCCCCCCCATACACACACAGCCATAAATATGACTATGCTGTGCTCCATTTGCCATCACAGACTAATGCATTTCTTATAATGTAGCCTAATGGCCTCACACAATTTTCTTTTTGTTTAGGCTAAAACGAGCCAAATTGTGGGTTTGTGTGTGTAGTACGTTTGTATGAAGGTCCATGTATTTTGTCATTGTCTGCTTATGCAAGGTTGAGTGTGTTTGGGTTTTGTGAAGCAGCCATTAGTCCTGGCAGTGCTCGGTTTAGTCAATAAAAATGCTCTTATAGTGTCGAAGTAACTTTTGTCAAATATGTTTTAGTTATGCCCCAGGCAGTATAATTTACTAATTATCGTGATTATGTCTTTTGTGTTGTCATCCCTCTCGTGGCCTAGTTGCATAACATTTGTGTGATGCTGCCCTAAACAGAGCATGCATTTATATCGACTTTGTCTGAGTAGTTACTAACTGTTTGTCCAGACTTTTTGCTCAGGACAAAATTGAAGGTGTCATGATTTTTTATTTTTTTCCCCCCCCCCGCTGTTGTTTGATTCCCAAAGTACCGGTGAGTTTTTTTTTTTTTTTTTCCCCAGGACGTTTTGAATTGATGTCAATTAATTTCACTACAACTAATTTCAGTCAATCACCTTAATTTGCCCTTCGAGGAGGGTAGTGCAGTAGATGCTATGTCTTTTCACCTACGGTACATTATGATGTAATCTTTCAGCCTGGATGATTCACACCATATAACCTCTGAGGTGAAGTGGTTTGATTCGTTGGCAGGTAATCATTTGAATTCAAGTAGTGCCACTAAGTGTGTCATCTCATCGGCAGGTGGTAAAGTCATATTAGTATTTCATATTTCGGGGCTGATTGATTTAATGGCTGATGCTACATCGTGACATGATGGGAGGGGGGGGGAGTCATCATTTCTTTCCTTGATTTGGTTCGATCGTATGTATCCTTTTGTCACGAGTCACTATGGCACTATTTTGCATGATATGATTTTTCCACACAATATGGACGCACTCAGCGAAACGGGGTCATTTAAAGGACCCCGACCAGAAAGACATATAGCGTAAATTATTATTGTATTACCTATTCAACAATCATGTCTGACCATGGACCAAGGGGTCAACGGAGGAGAGCAACAAAAGTGCAGATGAGTGCCCCATAAGAAAGTCCAAACCCAGACCTTGCGAGAGGCTTTTGCCTGCGGCGCGGCATATGTCAAAAAAATCACAAAGATGGAAGGAGATAACAGCTGCCGTGGCGACTTACATCCGCGCAGGACACGGCCCCAATTTTTTCACACACAGGAAATAAAAACCCGTTCTTGAGAAGATGGGCTTTTGGTCACCGGACGTGGCCCTGACATATATCAGGAGCAGGGCTGTCGTCAGAACGCCGCGCTCCCTTGCGCCGAGTGAGTCTTGTCACGACTACAGTAACCTTATCCGTCTAATACGGTGAAGTCCAGCTTTTTTGGGAGTCCGGCCGGTGCCCGACCCTATGGCGTGGCTCTCTATTGTAGGAGCAGCACCTAGCTTTTGGAGTCCTCCATATGCTCCGGCCCCTTGGAGTGGATTGGCTCCGAATGAGAGAAGCAGCTGGCTGCCCGCTAGCAAGTTAGGCTAACGGCACAGGTGACTTAACTCAGCAGTAGCTCAGAGCATGAGCGGCCTGATTTTTAAACCGCCCTCCATGTGTGCAGGAGTGTGTGTATAAGAGAGATAAAAGAGAGTGAGTGTGTGTGTGTGTGTGTGTGTGTGTGTTTGGGTGATGCTGCAGCATGGAACGAGCCTATATAGGTTAGCTACCCCAGTGCATCGAGGACAGGCGGCTAGCAACAGAAAGTGTGTCTACAAGTGGGGCAGCTATTTCCACTGCTTCTTCCACTTCATTAGCTCGACCATCCTCTCCTCCTCTCTCCTAACTTTCTGGAGCATCCTTTTACTTTTCCTCACGCCGTTTCCTTTCCCTCGCTTAAAGCGCAGAAGATGGCCTCCTCACCTCTCCTTCTCTCGTCCTCTCGTCCTCTCCTCCTCTCCTCCTCTCCTCCTCTCCTCCTCTCGTCCTCACTCAGGTTTCCAGGGCTTCAGGAATCCATCAGGGATTCTCCTGCCCTGGTTTCCCCACCATCGTTCACTCTGTCCGAGGAACAAACTCGTGGCCCTCACACTCTCTCCCGCGGAAATGCAACTTCAGGCCTACTTCCTCAAACTTCCGCCCTTCTTTCGCTATTATAGCGCTACCTCGTCTCTTGCTGACTTCTCGGAAGGTCACGAAAGGGAAGAAAAAGTGGGTTCCCCGGGGTGTTGCGTTGTCATTTCATTTCGTGCCCGGGTCACATCGTGTTTCTCGAAAAGATGGCTTCGTGTCATTTTGATTTCAGCTTAAAAGGCACCAGTTTGTCTTCTTAGTTTTCACGACGCCAGTTGCTGGACGCTGGCCATTTCGTCAAAGTCGTCGCAAATCATGGAATATTCGCTGCATTTATTACACGCCTATACTCGCCCTTCCGTCTCTCCTCTCATTTTTGCGTCGTCAAACCACTGCACTGTAGTGAAGAAACTGTCCGACAACACATTGTGCCGTTGCCATCCAGGCCCCTGTGACATCCATCAGCTGTAGATTTTTTTTTTTTTTTCATCTTTGATATATAAGGGAAACTTCCCATACCGAAGACCTTCACATTCTGCACTAAGTGCAAAGTGTATCCACCTGAATCTGAAAAGGATACCAACCGAGCCATTGAAATATTTGGACCACTATTCTTTCTCCCGCTCGTGCACCACGGTGGTAGGGTAGCCGGCAGCCAAGGTGAAACGGAGAAATAGCAAGAGAGAGAGAGAGAGAGAGAGGAATAAAAGACGAAGCTGAGAGAGAAAAGGCGCTCTATGTCCCGCAGAGACCCTTAAGAGCCGGTGGTGTGTGGCTCTTGGAAAGTTTTTTTTTTTTTTTTTTTATATATAGAGGGGATTGAATCGATTCAGAATGCTTTTTTCTTTCGGCGAGCTAATTTCATGGCCATTCTTAGAAGGAACACTTTACGGGGAGAATCAAAAAGCTCCTGATGGGTAGCTCACTTCCCGTTCCTTCCCTCTCTCCCTCTGTCCTTTCCATTCTCTGCAGATTTGGGCAACCCCCCTTTCTTCCTCCCTCCTTCTCTCCCTTTGCTTCGTGCTCATCCCCGTCCCGTCTCTCCGCGGTGCCCTTTGAAAGGAAGGGGAGAAGAGCGGAGGGATAGTTGTGGATCATTTGTCCTCTGTTTGTGGGCTATTGCGTTTGAATGGAGAAACGTTTAGGTCGATCGTGCAGCTTCTTTTCCCCTCTTCTCTCTCAATCTGGTTTCCTGCTCTCCATCTTTAAAGACATTTTCTTGGGCATATGCTGACTTTTGTTATTTGGAAGAAAAGTCATCTCTGAGGGCATGATAGGTGATATCCTATGAAGAATAGCTAAGTTACTCTTTAGCTACCTGTTAAGGCCGAATAAAGTATTGTCCTTGACAGGCTGCCAATGTGAAATATAAAAAGCCTATTAATATAAGTAGGTTGTTTGATTGGCTGGGGCTTTATGAAGTTGATGAATGAGCGAAGTCACTCTTGACACAGTCATAACATTTTTTTCCTATTATAATTGGTATACAAATCGTTTTATTCAAAAGCAGATTTATCAGTCTCTGTTTCCAGGGAATGCCCCACAGCCATGGCGGCCGAATACGAACTACAATTTGATTTGTAAACCAAAAGCAGCTCGCGATGCAGAGACGGGGCAGTGGCGATGGAAATAAATGGCCCAGCCTGCACCTGCGTGACCCAACAAAATCATTCAGTGGCGTTGGAAATATGTGCTCGCGCTAACACCATCACTGGGAACGGTCCATTTAAAGTAATCGCATAGAAAGCAAAAGTAGCAAAGAGACACGGCTCATGAAGGAGGTCTTGATCCCTGTAGTTTAAAGGGTGCCGTGTCCTACAGCTGTGAAATCACTCTTTTCGTGTGTTACAATAGGACCTACCACGCCAGGAAATACCACGCTCAGATACAGGACGTGGAGTAAAGTCAGACCTCGGACCTGCTCCGTCTCCATCAATGCTTCTTGACAGTGAGCTGCTGGCGAACGCTTTCCCAGTCAGTTTGCAGTAATGTCACATTCTAACTCGTGGCACCTTTTTCGGCCCGGTGAAAAATAATCCGTCCAAACACCCGTACGCAATACATCACGGGACAGCCGTGGGTTCCTTTTGCTTCTCCCCGTGGCGGAGGATGTCGTGGCCTGAAGTCATTGATCCGCGGGGTGGAGGGAAACAGAGAGGCTCTGGTCTGGCTCCCTTTTTCCCCGATGTTACCTCGTAGGTCATGTCACCCTAAATACCTACTATTGCTGCGGATCCTATTCAGACAGAGCACCCCTGACGAATGCCACCGGTTGGCTTTTTTCGGTATTGGTCCCGGTGCTGAGGGGGGAACCCTGAATCGATATTTGTGATGACACGGATCACGCCAACCCCGCGTCATCGGGCGCTTTCCGCGTCTTTGCCGGTAGGCGGACAGAGGGGTTGTCATTATGTAGGTCTCCGATGCCTATTCTGGTCCAAACTAGATCATTTTGTACAGCCGTCGTCGTTACCGAGCAACGGTGCTGCTGGGGACGGAAATAACAAGGAAAGATGGAGAGAAAGAGGAGGAGATAAAGGGGCTGAGCACCAGAGGCATTTTTTTTTATAATTTTTTTTTTGCCCTACTTAGAGGTTTTATACTTCCTTTTTATGTCCGTCAGTCTTCCCTGCCCTTCCTCTCCTAATCCCCTCTTTTCTTGCCCTTTGTGTCCTTCCATAAAAGTGCCCTTGATTTCTCTCTCTCTCACTCCCTGCGCACTCCCGTCTCTCTCTCTCTCTCTCTCTCTCTCTCCATCTTCATATTGCTTCTCCTTCTCTCCGCTCTTGCCCCCCGCCACCTTTCTCCCGCTGTCCTCTGTCTTCATCTTCTGCCTCCCCCCCCCTCACATTTGTCTTGCTTTCGTGTCTATTTTATTTTTTATTTTTTCCTCCAGACATTTACTTCTCTCTTTTCTTGTCCTACCTATGTTTGCCTTTTTCTTCGATCGTTTCCTTTGCGTATTTCTCATCCATTCCTTCATTTCCTTTCACTTTGCCTTTCTGCACTTTAATCTTTATGGCCGCCCTTTCACCTGTATACCTCTCTCCCGTTCACGTTCCCTCTCTCTTCTCTCTCATCTCTTTTATTACGGTTACACTCTCACCTTGCCTTGCTCCTCCCTGTCACTGCTCACCCTCGATTACACCGCCTTTCCTGTGTTTCGCTTGTGTGATGAAATTTCACAACATGAACAAGTCCTTCAGTCAGACAGTTGTTCAGGAGAAAAGCCGGTAGGCATGTTTTTTTAAATGGTAGTGTAACTAATATATATATGTGTGTGTATATATATATATATATACTGTATATGCACTGGGTTTTTATATATATTTATATATACCTTAATTTCCAGACTATTAAGCGCACATGTCTATAAGCCGCAGGTGTCTACATTGAAACAAATGAAATTTACTCAGGCTTTAACGAAAGACAATGCCTGTTGCTTGTCTAATACAAAATATAATCAGTAATATGCCAAAACACTTTCACTCCATTTATTCTCTGAGACATCTTTTCACAGCTTTGCAAAGTTTAACCACACCTCACAGCCGGCGCCATTATCAATACTAGTAAATAGTTCTAGTTTAACATACATTTCAAGTGGCAGCCTTAGGATTGTCTTTATTTCAATTCTTTGTTTTATATCATTATTCATTCATTTGTTTTCTCCTCATTTTGGGTCATTATTGTGCGCTGTTGTTGCATATTTAAATTTTTCTCATTCATTATTAGTGTCTGTTCCTCTTTTCACTGCATGTATCATTAGCAAACTGCACTGGCTTTGACAAACATCTTGTCCTAATGCACCCCTGGAGCGAATTGTGGGCCACACACCCACACACACTCTCTGCAGTTGTGAGCACACAATAATGGATTATTTACCCCCTACCCAAACCTAACCAAACATATCTTAGTGCCTGACGTTTTTACAAACGTGTCATATTTTAAATGATGGTGTGTGAAGTTGATTAAGTTGTCGAGAGGATTCTTCCATTTACAGTTCTATAGTATTTATAATTCAATTCCCCTTAGCGGCTTCCTAGCAGGCCTTCATATTGATGCCTAAAGGACAGATAATTGGTTACAACTGGTTTATTTATAAGGGGGTTGGTAAAATGCAGTTACCATATTGGTTTTGCAAAATTAATCATTATTGCAGTTGAATGATCAAATTATAATGACAATTGGGAAGTTATTCAACTGCGTTTTTTCAGGTCATATGATGCATTGCAATGTTAAGTGCAAGTTTTTTTCTGAATGCATATCGGAGAGCGTTGCATGCTTTTATCACATTGAAATGGACGGCATTGGTATCCCTAGAGACAAAAGTCATGGAAACACCATTAATTGGGCTTTTTGCTGTTCTTTAAAACTTGCTGCCTTGCCTTATGACTTCTTCGTCATTTTTTTTGTATGTGTGTACATGGTGAAGTGAAGTCACAGGTATTTATAAACCTTGTACTTTGCTGTGGTCTCGCCCACTAGCTCCGCGTCTCTTGTGTTCATCAAAAAACTAGTGCCACAGATGCAAAGCGCCTAATGTAGTTCATTAGTATTACAGAAAGGAGGGCAGTGTGTTGTCAGTGCTCATCCTTTTAATAGGCACCAGCGGACATGGAGCGTAGCAATGAATACATTATTCAAATAATGAATGAATGGGCCGTGTGAGTTAGTCACACAAAAAGATGGACATGCAACGGCATGGCAGCTTTTGCAGACGATACAATGAAAAAAAAAAACTTTCGGATCTTACAAAAACCTTTATTTACACATTTGTTCACGTGTCCTGAGAAATGACAGTCTGCCACTGATAAATGCGTATCAGAGGCGAGTCAGTGTCGGTCGGGTTGATTTATGATTACTGTGAAATAATCTCGGATTAAGTTTCACTCCTCTCTTGTGTTCTAACAAAAATCCCTTCTTTGTCTCCGCCCCCTCTCTCTCTTTTTTTTTATTTATTGGTTGCTCATTGTGATCGACATGTCTTCCATTCCCAGGGCATCAAGGCGCACGGGAGCGCCTCTTTGTCGTCAAGGAGACAAATGAGTGAGTGTCTCTGTTATGATGTCACCTGACTAGACGTGCCTGTGTTATTGTAGTGGTCTCCCTTAATGTGCCGTGCTAGATGGGAGAGCAGGGGGTCTTAGTACAGAGGCTTGATTCATCCGCGCAGCTTGATAGGTTAATTAAACTCTGATCAGCATCTGATTGTGCTACTTGACAAATCAGCTTATGAGCGAATGTGGAGTTCAATATTAATGAATGTCTAGTTTAAGTGGAATATACTTAAACAAAAAATACAATATATATATATACTATATATGTATATAGTATATATATACGCTAAAAATGCTTATTTGTCACGTGTGGACTTTCCGGGGGCCTGTTTGACTGACTCGGAGGAAAATCATTATTTTGATTTGAATCCACTATGAGTCATGTGAAGTGATATGAGGGTGGATGGGTTAAGATGAGGATGACGTTTTAAAGTACAAATCAAGTCCTCGTATAAAGACCTTCTGTGTGAGGAATGCCACCTGCACTGCCCTGCCCTGTAATGTACTCAGGAATGCTGCCTATTGTCCCCAATCTGAAATAGTCCTACCCACAGTGATGGTGACATTGAAGGATCTCAGCTCCAACCTCTTTTTTTTTATGTTTAGGTCTAACAGACTGATGAGGTTTATTTACATTTTTTTTTCCTCTGGGTTTAAACTCAAAGGGGGAAAAAAATCTGAGTTCTCGCGGAAATTGTAGATACAGGTCATATCTGCTCTATTGCAATTTGATGTTGCATATGATTTTTGTCATTAACCAGTTACCAATGACATGGTGTCATAGACCGAACAATTGGGGGAAAAAACTCTCCGGGACCTTTAAATGCCGGATGAGGCCATATCACATAGGTTTCAAACTAATCTAAATTCCCCCAAAAAGATATTTTATGCTTTATTTACAAGGGGCTATTTGTAGTGTACCCAATAGTCGTGTAGAGAAGAAAAGCATGAAAGGTTCTAGCAGGTATTGAGTCAATCTGTTATTTAAAATGTGGAGTATGTCTAGAGTATGTGGTTTCAAAGGTGCACTTTATTTCCCAAGCTACTTTTCACACAAATAAACGAGATGAAAAGAGGCTGGAAGAAACCTCGATGGTATGAGCATTGTGTCATTTACATTATTTGCTATGGTATGACCATAAACCAGTGCTCGTCAGTCAGCCGCAGACTTTAAAATTCTGTAATATGACACGCTGCGCAAAGATTTTCTGTTTCTTAGCAGAAATTCCCCAAGTGAAAACGTTGTGTGGGGAGGAAAACGAAACAAAATGTACTTTTTTCATATACACATCTATTCCCCTGGCTACCTGCTCACCCAGTACTGGATCGCGCTGCAGTCTGGCATGCTTTAGGAGTCGGAGCACCAACTTGTGAATGCAGTACCCCCGGCCGTCCTCCTCCTCTGTTCGTGTGTGAACTTTTAACCTGCCTGTCGTTGTACTATGAACTGCAGCCCTTCCTGTCACAGCACTATGAAACCTTTTATTCACCTGTGTGACCTGTGACCTTATCCAGACTGCTTGACCCCCCTCTCCACCCTCCAATCAAACACACACACACACACACACACACACACACACACACAAAGGCATTCATAAAGTAAACATATACAGTCACCAAACTAATCTCATGTTAACCAGACAGTACAAACGTGTGGTGTGCCCCGTTTTGTGCGTTTGAGTATGTTTGCGTACATGCTCCTTGTGGACCCTGTGTGCGGTTTAATGCATAAATAGAATTTGGCAGCCATTAGAGCTTCATTTGTCACCTCCGTTCAGGGCTCCCTCGTAATTCCACGTGTGTGTATGGGTGTATGTGCACCTGTCTGTGTGTAGTTGAGCTACTTGTACTCAAACCTCCAGATTTGCTGCGAGAAATCCCTTGTCATTTGTGCGTGCGTGCTTATGCTGTGTTGTGCACGATACGTTTTGCTCATTAACTCCACAAGAACTGGCAGTGGCGCTGGGCTGATGTATTATTACTCACTTCTGGACCTGTTGCGTGGCAAAAAAGAAAAAAAAAAACATTAATGAGCAAAATCTCATTTACTGAGCAAGGTGAAACCAGGTGGCAACCACGATGACTTGAGTGAGTGCTGAAGCCCGTGAAGCCTTGGGTGCAGTTCTTATAGCGTCCAATTATTCAAGTCAAAATAGAGGCAGACTGCATTCTTCAATAGAAAATACACACTTCTTATTTTAATCAATTTCCAATTCTACAATTAGTTTTTTTTTTCACGTCTGCCTTATTAATAATTTTGCAAATTGTCTCTCTATCAAGAAATATATATGTGGATGTTTGTGGCCATACTGTGTTCAGTAGTCCCGCTACCTTAGCTATGACCCATTAAGGCTCCACCAAATGTGGTTTTTTCATTTTTTTTTTTTTTTCCATTCTCCACAGAAGTGACAATGTGGCCATGTGGTAAATCTAAACTCCAGGCATCGTAAAGATGGGAAAAATCATTTCACAGCCACTACGTCTGTCGTAAATAGTTGCGACAGGGTGAAACGCTGTACAGTGGCCCGTTGAGGACTGACGGAAGGGGCTCGGCGCTTTCGGAAGTCTTATGAATTCATTTGAATTGTAAATTGAGCGACTCTTTGTGATTAAGTGCTTTGTGAGCAAACATCTGCACTTGTAGGTTGACGAGCAGAGCCAGTGCCTGTGCTTGTTCTGTGCGTGTGAGAGCAAGAGAGAGCAGGGGGTAGGTAGCAGGTGGAGAGAGATGGAGTGTGTCTGAATCTCTGTGTGTGTGTGTGTGTGTGTGTGTGTGTCTGTGTGTGTGTGTGTGTGTGTGTGTGTGAGAGGGTATGAAAGCCTGCCCAATGGCTGTCAAGCCGAGATGAAAGATTCCTTTACTCAGGTGGAGGTTGCATGCCGTAGGAACACACGTTTTGTGTGTACGCGTGTGTTTGTGTGCGTTTTGCAACTGTGTGCCAGTTGTCCCTTTCGGGGTTGAAAAGGGCAAAAACGATTTCCCCGTGTTGGGTGTTTCGTTGTGTTTGCCTGCATCTTTGATCTGCTATTTTGGGTTGACATGGTAGTTCCCTGGTTGCCTGCCTCAGACAGGCCGATGAGCTAGTACAGGTGTGTGGGTGTTTTAGCTGGAGACAGATATTGTGTAGGTAAAACTGGAGACATCCAACTGTCCCCCGGTAGGAGCTGCAAGTGCGTGTGTGTGTGCGTGTGTTTGCGCGTGTGTCTGTGTCAGGAGTGTGCCAAAACAAGATTCGCATGGGAGCTACAGTTCTATTTTCACCAATGCAATACAATTATGCGTTGCAAAAAAAAAGCCAACAACCTTCCTTTATATATATATATTTTTTTGTTATATTTATTTATTTTCACATACGTTTAGCTCAACAATTTCTTAATAAGGAAACTGCCAATTTGAAATCGAATGGAAGTTGACAAATGTGGTCATTCGTGCTGCTGCGGTGCATGTAGCCCCGGGGGTTTCGGTGGTGGTTAGCCGCCCCGGTTCCAACTGCGATTCAACATGCGACTTGCCGTGCCTCCCAATTACAGACAGGGCCCCTCACCCAGGCGCACGCGTGCTCACTCGCGTGCCGCTCACGCTAATGAGGCACTCTCACCGAGAGAGGGGAATTGTTGGATATCAATAGGAGCGGTAATGTATAGTAACTGATTATGCCGATCCGAGAGTCGGCTCTGAAACGTCGTTAATTAGACTTGAGCTCAGTTTCAGACCCCACGAACAGGTCACGGGCAGGGACAGGCCACGTGCAGTTCCAGATGTTGCACGATGAAGGCAGGGGCTGAAGGAGAGACGCAGACTGAAGGCGAGAGGCGGGTGTTGACGCGGGCGAGGGTAGGCCGGTGGGAACAGCCTAACCATAACAAAGAGGGGATTAAAGAAAGCTGCTGTGGCGAGTGGGGGAGGAGGAGCGAGAGACGGACTGGCAGGAAGTGAGAGCAGAAAACAGATTGAGACCATGATGAAGGGATGGTTTGGGACTCGGAGTGGCTCGGGAGGAGAGTGAAGGAGGAGAAGAGATGGGGAATATTTTTTTTTCCTTTTTCGTCTGCCTTTTTTTCTTTTTTTTTTTTTTCCTTCCTAACCCCCCCAACATTCTTTCTCTGACATATCATAACACGGTGAGGATGGCATTCAGTCAAGTGCTTAAATCCTTTCGGATTAGGTTCAGGTCTCATTTGCATGTTATGCTTCGCGGCGCAACACTATCCAGTGGAAACATCACGTCTAATAACCCTGCCTTACTTCCGGCTTTGAGGCCAAATCTGGATTTATCAAAGTGAAGGCACAATTTCTTTTTCAATTTTAACACCAATTATACGCATTTGTAAGATATTTATATCTGCACATTGCTTCTTTTTTTCTTTTTTTTTTTTGGGAGCAGCTGCGTTTTTGTTGTGAGCTCAATAAAAGTTTTGTGAGAATATATATATATATATATATATTTCAAACTTCACATTTTTTAGGAGAGTGCAAAAAAAACAAAAAACGACAATGCAGTGCAATTAACATTCTTCTCGTACAGCCTAACTTTCCCTATAAGTATTAGGTATCCCCCCCGCCCCCCCCTTCATCTTATGTGCCCTAACTATGCCTTCCACTCGTGTCCTCCAAATAACTTTATCAAGGTAACACCTTCTGCTGTACGTAACGCTGACAGCGGAGAACAAAGCAAACAGGACAGGACAGAAGGGACTGTGGTGGCCACTGCTGGGCGCCTATCCTCCCAGCTAACCCCACCTAGCCTCAGGGGCAGCGCAGGGGAGCGCGCGGCGGGGGGGGGGGCTGTCAACAGAAGGTGTGTGTGTGTGTGTGCGCGCGTGCGTGCGTGCTGTGCGTCCAAGAAAGAAAAACAGAGGAAGGGGAGAGTGTGTATGTCTGCGTGGGAGTGTGTGATCTTCGGCCCCGATGTACGGCTCTCTCCCCTACAGGCAGGGCAGAACGGCGGGCCCCGAACTGGGCACAGATGGCAGCAACAGACAGACGAGAGACGTCGGGCGAACCTAAACACGTTATTAAATAATTCGCTGGATTTTGACACCGTTCACACCGGGGGGTGCGGCGTGGAGACCGGGAGGCAGGACGTCGGGCGATAGGGGAGAGTTGAGGAGAGGGTTTGAGACGGATAGAGAGGGCAAAGGGACGGGACGGAGGAGAAAGCCTCACAAGTGATGAAAACTAAGAGAAACAGTCAAGGACGTAGGAAATGAAGGAGAGGAGAAAAAAAAAAAAAAAGTTGCAAGGGAGAGTGTGGCGAGAATAAAATGAAGGCCCGTGTGCCTGGAAAAAACATTAACAGCTGTTGATGTCTGCCACGGCGTAAGAGTGATACAACGGAGTAAAAAAAAAAAAAACTCAGCAGATGGATGTGGAGATGAGTTCAGCCCCCAAACATTATTAAATCCATATTCAGAATAAAAAAAAAGACGATATTATTTTAATAAGACAGAGGAGAGGAAGGCAATTACTTCACATGGAGTGCAGAGGTGAAAGGAACTCCGCGCAACGTTTGACGACAAACTTGTGGAGGAGGACGGAGCATCCGGTGGGTGGTGGGGGCGTGGGCGGGTGCGCGCGTGTGCGTGTGGGTCTCTCGTCAGCTGTGCCTTCCCCACGGCACACATTCATTCCTGCGCTTGTGTGTAGTCTTTCCAGTGTGTGTCATGTTGCTGACCCCTAACTGCTCCGATCAGTGATGAAGGCAGAGAGGTCCTGTTGGCTGTCCCTTTGCCACTCCTTCTCAAACTCTCTCTCTCTCTCTCTCTCTCTCTCTCTCTCTCTCTCTCTCTCTCTCTCTCTCTCTCTCTCTCTCTCTCTCTCTCTCTCTCTCTCTCTCTTTGCCCTCTGTCAATCTTTCCTTTTTTTAATCTCCCACCTTTTTCTCCACTCCACCCTTTTTCGAGATCGTTCTTTTTCCTCCGTCCCTCGCGCAGATTTCAGTAGCAAACTCCGTGCCTGCGGTAACAAATGAATTTGAGTAGCCAGCCAGAGTCGGTGTAATCAGGGGGCCCAGATTTGGACTGCGGCAGGCGCACGCACGCGCGCACGCGCACGCGCCTGCCGCCGGTCTTATTTTGACCTGAGTTTGAGTGGCGTCTCTCCCTTTGACGTCGCTCAGTTTTTCACTACTTTTTTTTATGACAGTGTTTCATGCCATAGGGACTTGGTACCCGGCCCCTCTATAGGGTCACGCTGTTTATTATAGTGCTGTATATATATTGCATATCATTTATATGCCGTATGGTAGCACATGCCAATTGAGGGGAAGAACATACGTGGGTCACGTCTCGGTCTTTCCTCGTGGTGAGTCGTGAGGCAGAAGGCTCAGTTCAATGGCACCAGGTATGTGGCAGTAATTTAGCAACATGTTGTTTTACCAACTGCCTATAAACAACAGAGGTAGAAGAAGAAGAGGGTTAAATAAGCACCATGACAACATAGGCAGAGATAAGGACCATTTTAAGATGAGTAACAATGGCGTACGGTGCTGTGCATACGATCTCTCATCACTCCAACCACGACTGCTACTCGGGGGCCAGTGTCAGAACTGGGTAGATTGATGTTAATGATTTTAAATCATTTCACCATCCAATATTCTCAGAAAGTCCGCACAGCGAAACCATAAAGCTGCTTTTACTGAATTCAAGAAGCACACGGCAGGATTAGTACGCGGTGGGATTTCATTAGAGCTAATTGACTTCATCTGTATGAATGTGCGGCTTGCCATCTTTCTGTAAGTCCTCAATAGAAAATTGCGTTGGCTCATTTCCAAATGTTAGAACTTTGATCTTTATTCATCCGTCAAATGAAGATCTCGGTAAGAGGGTTCTTGTACGGGATTAATGTTTCTACCGTCAATTTTCACTCAGCACACAAAGGGGGTTTCGATTTCTTTACAAGTATTTTTTGCCTAAAAGCCCAAGCCGGAGGGCCGATGCGTATGCATTGTCGTTGTGCTTTCGGTTTTTATATATATATGCTTACCTTTTCAGCCGCGGCCATTTTTTGTTTATTTTTTTCAGTAGTAATATAGAATGATTTGATGCAGATGCAGGAGAAGACTCACTTCTTTGTGAGAACTAATCAATCAGGCACGAGGACTGACATTTCTCAGCAATCAGTGAGACATTGATTAGAGAAATTAACGTTGTTCATTGTGTATATATATATATATATGTGTATGCGCACATAGATATCTACACACACACGTATATATATATATATATATATATATTGTATATATATAAATGATAATTCAATCTTTTTTTCCACCATGGCGTTCCACCGTGCTCACGGTTTATCTGTGCTCTCTGGGGCGCAGCTGGAAAACATCAACTTGCCATCTGCGCGACATTCCATATGTTCACCTTGAACGATGAATTCATTGTCAGCTTAGGTTAATTAGAGACTCTAAATTTCTCCTTCGCCGTGTGTGTGTGTATGTGCGGCTGTGGGTGTGTGTGTGTGTGTGTGTGTGTGTGTGTGTGTGTGTGTGTGTGTGCAAAACGCCCTTCGTGCATGTCAGTGCGGGTCCTCTGCATTATTCCGTTTGTGTGCATTTGCCTTGAACACGGGCTGAATTTGAGCTTGAAAAGGGTTTGATTTTTGAATAGAGAAAACCCCCCCCCCCCCCCCCCCCCCCCCCCCCCCCCCCCCCCATGTGCTCGCTCCTCATCCGAGTCTCCTCCTCTTCGCTGGGAGGCGTGCGGCTTATCAATCGAGCACATTTTGACTTCTTAATCTATATATCCGTATGCATATCAGGTACAGGAACATCTGCGCACACGACTGCGCGCATCCCTAATGGCTCTCTTAGTGTCCCGTGTGGTATTGACTGTGCACATCGTAAGCAAGTTAAAGCACACTTACACTTTACGGCGCGTCTCGGAGAATCCCCGACACTTGGTGGAGCTGCATTGATCGAGCTCGCATCGCCACGTCTCGCTTTTGCCGGTGTTTGTCATGTTTTTGCAACTCGTTGTGTGTTTATGGCTTTTTTTTGGTGTGTGTGTGTGTGTGTGTGTCATTAGCCACGTGCAAACTAGTTTCGGGGACCATGTCTTAAAATTGACCATTCATTCCAAATCATTTTGCGCTTGTTTTTGAGCTCACGCTCATCTTGCTCTTCCAAAGGCTTTTTTGGTGGCTGCTTTCGTTAATTCCCCTGGAGTGGTGGTAGATCTTTGTGACCAGGTTTGTGTCCACGTCAACCCATGTTGTTTCCCTCCACTCAGCCCATGTGAAATGTATTATTTTGTGTGTATTCCATGCATGTAACTCATCTCACCGCACTCTCTTTTTTTTCTTCTGTCCTTCCCTTTGTCGTTTTCATCCATATACCTCCATTTGTCGTGGGACCAGTAAGCAGCATGGTCTGACGGAGGAATGAAACAGGTACGGGTATGGGTGTCTGTGTTGGATCAAACTATACAAACCTGGGCCTGGATAATTCCCCCCCCCCCCTCCCCCCTAATTTTATACGTCATGCATATGGATTTTATTTGAGTTATCCATTAGTCCGTAATTGATGGAGCTGCTCTGGCAGGCCATAGACCAGGAGTGGTCAACCGAGGTCCGTTCGGAATCATTAAACATGCCTGCTAAAAAGGACCACTCACAACTTTGGGTGTTTCAACGTTGTTTCACTGCCGCACTCGATTTGATCTTCTTCCCAGTATATGGTCCATTCCTCGTCCGCTGCCGTTGCACTGTACAGAACAGTGGATTTGCCCTCTAGGCAGCGATAAGCTCACAACTGGCCCAGGTTTGCATGTGCCATCTGCCACCTATCCATCATTTATCTCACCGTTCGTCGCTAAGCCTGCTTCTCTCGCCAATCAAGAGAGCTGAACATTTGATTTACCTTCGTTATGGCAAACGTGACCTCATGGGTGCATTCCAAAGCAATCTCGGTCTATGTAGGTCTCCGTGCTCTCAAGTGGCTCTCCCGTCCCTGCCAACCCGCTCCTCCCCCCTCCTCTCCTCTCCTCTCTCTCTCTCTCTCTCTCTCTCTCTCTCTCTCTCTCACTTCTGTCCTCCACCTCTCCGAAAGATGAAAATCAAATTCCATTTTTTATAGTGTGTAACAACATGGGTGAGGAGGAGAACAGCAAGAAGACAGTGATTGATTACAGCCAGACAGCCACTTTAGGCCATTGAGACACCCTTTTCAGTATTCATTGACTTGAGCAGTGATTTAAGGGCGTAGTTTCTCGCCGTAACCCTCACCGGTTGTTTGAGTCTATTTGACAAGCTCTATAAAAGTGTTTAAATGTTCCTCTCTGGCTTGACACATACACAGATTCATCAACTTCTCTTCATCGCGCCGTGCGAAAAATTGCATTTCCATTATCTAAATAACGTCGAACCAGAAATGTTAGACGTGATTGTCAGAAAATAATCAGCATTCATAGTTTTCTGATCGTATCGAATCAACATTGTTTATTCGCTTTCCATTGTACATGATTGATACACAAAAAAACAATTTGTTTCGCTCAGCAGTGATTTGCTGGCGGCGACTTCCTGTCGGTAATTTGTGGCGAGGGGAAAGACATAGGTTGGCCATTTTGAATGATGGCAGCTGATTTGCATGGCTGTGATTACATTGCCCCATTGGCAGTGTTGGTTGTCGTATCTCATTTCAAGCCAAATTTGTCAGTATATCTAATTCTAAATCTGTTGTTGAACTGCACTTATTATGTCATGCAGCCTTAATATGTTTATCAGATGTGCCCAAAGCCAATAATTAATGAAAAAAATAATAATTTACTCCGCACGAATTGGATGTAGACTTCCCTGCCAGCTTGACTCAGCTGTTTTACCTTCTAATGTACCTACAGTTACAAATGTAATTGTGTGAATGTGGTAACGCAACAATTTCAGATCACTAAATGCAAACCGTAGGTCAGTATTGGAGTACATTTAGAGCCATTTCTCGCAATTTATTTTCTGCAGCCGAATGAGTCGATGTTTGACAATGAGCTCACGCAGATACCGCCGTCCTCTCTGTATCCATTGTTATTGTATATTGGAGGAAATTTGTCCGATTTTTGTTTTTAAATTGGCCAGTCAAGACACGAGAACAATGCTTGGCAAAGGATCTAATGAAGAGAGAGCGAGGGGGATCGCAAGCGTAATCGGCCTGGGGCTGTGTGAATCCACCTCTGATAAAAAAAGAAAAGAAAAGATATTTCACCATTAATAGGAAGGCCATGTCACCCAGCTTTTATCCACTGTGTTTGGCAGGCTGGATGTTAACAAATAATCTGCACTCAGCTAATTGTGTGACATGGTTTGGCACTGCTGGTGATTAGATAAAAGATGTAGCGATGACTAAATGTATAAATGACTAAATGGGACAAATAAATAAATAAAGGAGAACAGAACAATGGGTGGCGCCCAACACGCATGCACTGATAGACAGCTTTCAGATGACATCAAAGGCCGTAAGTCACTTTTTGGAAATGGGGCAATTTTATTATTTGTATTATTATTATTTATTGTTAGAGACAGTTTAGAGAGACTGGAATGACAGGGCAGAGAGGGAGGATGGCAATCAGCAGGGGGCCTGGGCTGGATGTGTACGCGGGGGTCCATGCAGTGAATTCTACTGCTACGCTAAGGTGTCCTCTCAAACTCCCCACCCTGCCGCTTTGTTCTCAGGATGGATCCTCTGCTTTGGCTTTATTAAGATAAATCAGCTGCGGTGGTGTGGTCTCAGATTATTGATCGATCAATCGATTGAAGGAGAACGGACCTCCGAGCGGATCATTTAAGGGTACGGTTCTTGCGAAGGGATGTACGCGCGTGCGTCGGACACGGTTCCGTGCAGGTTTCTCGGGGTGTCCACTCGAGGAGGATTTGTGCTGGTGTGTGAGAAAACAGCTGCTCTGCCTGGGCTTGTTGGGATCTCAAGGGGAAAACGCAAGAGATTATCCTTAGAGAGCATCAGGAAGCCACTTAAATTCTCCTTTAAACCAACCAAGCGCCTCTTTTGGTTACAGCCCTCTTTCCTGGTCGTGAGGGATTCAGTCTGCGCTTCAGCTCTATGCTCTATTCCTTTCAATTCTATATGTATATATATATTTTTACATACATTATATGGCATGTTATATTCTGTTAAGGTATTTCATTTTGATGAATTAAAATTATCCCGCGGTTATGCTGCTTATCCTTTGATGGACCCGTGTGGGTCGGCGGCGTCCAATCCCAGCAGAGACAGTACGCTATGGACAGGTCGAAATGTAGAGAGGAGAAAAAAAAAACACATTAATTTAGTTGCCCATTAACAAAACCTGCACATCTTGAGACTTAATAGAAGCTGGACTCCCCTGAGACAATCAGTGCGGCAGAGCTAATCACTGCACCACCATGGCACCTTATTCGCAGGTTCTTGTAATTGCCTTGATAACACTTAACAACAGCCAGGCCATAGATACAATAACATATGGTTGTGAGTTTGAGTTGGAAGAGTTATGGAATGACAGTGATTTGTTTCCAATCTCGCCTGTGTTTAGACGTTGGTGCGTTTCATTTGGCCGGACGGAGGCTATGTCGTGAGGCTGTGCGCGGTGCTCTGGTTGGTTCCATACCGCGCGGCACATGTCAAATATCACCTGTGTAAATATCTCCATCTCTCCACTTCTCCTCCCGGTCCCTCCCTTCATTACTGTGGCAGAGGAGGAGCGTTATTAATGAGGGGACATCTGTTTCATTGAAGCGGAAGGGTGCCTGGGAAAGAGAAGGGCGGAGGGGGATCTGAAGAGGCGCACGCACAGAGCAAGAGGGGCCAGCGAGTTGGTCAGTGTTTGCCAACGGCTTAGGCCGAGTTAGAAAGAAAACACAAAGCGGAGTGGAGGAGGAGGACGGAAATCCAGGAAAGGGTGAGGAAGTCCGGGCCGGTCAGGTGTACAGCTCCCGCATAGGCATCACATATGTTCTCATTAAAATGCTGGCCATTGAACGAATCCCCTCGTACAAACACACAGCCGGGGTTTATCGAAACACTTCATCAATCCTCATTATGGCACGCAGCACAATAGATTAGTGGAACAACTGGCAGCTAATGGTCTCTTTCAACGCACACTGCATAGAAGGGTGGAATGGAATAGACCGTCAGAAATTGCCTGTTCAAACACCAAACCCGCCACTTTGGCCGCTTTACCATCCTCCTCCGGGGATAAGAGGCGCGGCGGCAAATGCGGCGTTTAGGTGTTGAATATACGAGAGGCTCTCGATCACGACCGAAGCTGCCGCTCCCTGTGCACGAGGACAGCGAGGGTGTGCGCGAAGGGTACTTGTCGTTTTTTGTTCCCGGTTGATGCGGTGCCGCCGTGCTCTGTGCATCTAGTGGAATTACTGTAAATATGGGATGATTTAATTAGTTGGTGTGCGCTCAGCCCGTCACATTACTCCCCTCGTACACATTTAACGGCCGCACTGAGGCGGAGGACCGCGGCACTAAAGCAGCCCACCAAATCACAGCAAAAAAAAAACCCCAACCAAGCTTCTCGTCCGAGAAGTGTAGACTTGTGGGCGGGGGGGGGGGCACAAATCTGCAGCCACAAGGCAAATGAGGAGGCTGCAGATGCACTGCGCACATCTGGCCTGCCGCTGTTGCGTGGCTATTGGACTGAAAGAAAAAAGGCCGTCGTACAGTCTTGAAAGACTGAATTACCGTCATCCATTCCGTAATTGCATTATGTTTTAATGCAATCTTATTGCGAAGGTTTAATCAAAGTGTTTATCTCCATTCGGTATTATTATATAATTGCCTTGCATATTTCTGTCACAGATCCACCAGGTGCAGAGTCGGGTGATAATAGCACAACTTCAAAAATCCAATTTTGCACCAAATTACCAAGCGCACACAATGTGCCATATCACTTCGGCTGCGGCACCGCTCCTCGCACGGAGAGCTCAAACAGTCTCATTTTCGACAGAGTCAGGGACATTTGTCGCACATGGGAGCATGGGAGTACCAAAGATAACAATTTAACAAAGCAATGGGATTTCGTTTTTAGTATTGTTATTGTTTTACGTCGCGAGTCGTGCAAGCTAACTACACACAGTGCCTATTGTGTTCTGAAATTAGCACCCAGTAGGAAGGCGGCGCAGCTTCGAGGTCGCCCGCCAGCACAGAGGTGTCACACACGCGCGCACTCGGCGGCCGAGGTCAGATGGTGCCACAGCAGGATCACAAGGTCCCTGCAGAGGACCAGGTTAAAACTGGCAGCTGTAATTAGGCTAATTAGAGGAACAAAACCATCAGCACACTGGGTAATGGCCTGGGCAGGCCAGCGAGGGTGATGGATGGATGGGAGGCAGGGATGGAGAAACGAACCAGGTATGTAAAGGAGATCCATTAGGGCGAGGCTAAAGGGAATGACGGATGGATGTGTGTGTGTGTGTGTGTGTGTGAGTAGAGAAAGCCAGAAAAGGGAACCATATCGCATCTTTGAACTGTCAGTCTATTGTGCTGTCACAGGTCGATGCGTTTGTTTTCTTCTTTTTCTATAATTCGTGATACAATTAAAACAATCATTGCAGTCCTGCTCCAAATAATGTTATGTGGACTTTTACATGTTATGTAAAAGCTTTCATTGGAACTGGATCCAACACAAATTGAATATGGTTCCAAAGCGCATTAAATGTCAAGACTAATGACATTATGGCTGAGTAAAATAGATGTGGACCATGCATATATATATACATATACAGTATATATATGTTTATATGTGTGTGCGTGTGTCACAAATATGCATGTCTTATTAATGTCGTTTTTCCTGTTTACATTCTCTTTTCAAATAGTCTTCCCATCCTGTTCCCTCGAGCCAAATCTAAACTGAGGGTAAAAAAGCACAGTCGTAAACTGATCCTCAAAGGCCGCCGCTCCGGGTTAAAGTGATGTCAAGCCACTTCCCATAAGTCTCTGAAAATTAAACACGACACCCGTTCGTATTTCTGCCATGCCCTTTTCTCTTTATGCGGTTGTAAGGATAAACGGCATAGTGCCGGTGCACCCCTGTACGAGCGAAGCCAGCAAGCTCTGAAGTAAGAGGACAGTGTGTCTCTTTGGCTCGCCTGTCCTCGAGTCATTCCCAGGGTCTTCATTTCAGTGCACGTGTAGGCTCCAGCTGCAGCGAACCGAGAGCTGGAGGAATCAATAAACCCAGACAAACGGGACAGATTTGATTTTTCTTTTAAATCACAGGTGTACAATTTCAGACCTGTCCACGCCCGGGGAAGCCTTTGGGCGCCTACAGATTCATGTCGCTCTGCCTAAGTCTTCGTATGAGCCCGGCTAACCTCATGTGACATCTTTGGTGCTTCTTTATAACTGACGCGGCGGCTGGGACGTGGCTCCATCCTCCTCTGGCACGCTCAATCGATATGTGGTATTGACAATAGATGGACGGGCACATTTTCCTCATCGGCAGTAATAAAAGCGCAGTCATTCGCAAGGATACGCTGAAACAGGTCGTAATCGGAGCTGCAAGTGACGTTGCCGCATGCGGGTCACTTGGGACACGCGGTTACGCGGGAAGGACGAGGAATTTAGGGCGCAGTATTCAGGGGGACCGGGAGAATTGGGACAGAGAGTGAATGTCTCCGAGTTGCCATGGGCTACCAACGGAAAGGAAACTGAAGTCCCTTCAGTGTAGGCACCTGCCGCATGTGATGTTCTCCAAGGTATTTAACCTGCAGGCCCAGAGAAAGGCTTTCTCTAGCAGGCGCACACACACACACACACACACACACACACACACACGCACACACTTTTGTCGTGTGCTGATAGTGGTAGAACTCGGCGGATGTACTGTGGCATTATTTGCAAATCCCTAAAAGGAGTCTTGTCTTCATTGGATGCGTGTTTCAATGTGGACAGTAGTTGAAATGTCGGCTCTGGTACTTTCTCTGTGAGGTTGGATAATCGAATGTCCAGTTGGCGTCATTGCAAGGAGCAGTTCTCCACGCAGAGCCGGTCGTTACCTGGTTCCTCGGTACCTTCAGGAGGGAGTTTTTATGACGCCTCTGATGGCATAAAAGCTATTTTTGTGCAACATTACACTGTTGGGAACGAAACGCTGCCAAGAAAGCCTTAAGACAAAGCTCTGCTCTTGGCTGCATTGAGTTGTCAAACGTCTGAATAAGCGTTCCCATTTTAATGTAGGCCCCGCGCAGGTTGTATTACTTGGGCAGGGAGTGCACGATTGTGGCTTGTGTCAGCACCAACCTAATATGAAATCCCCTGGATCTTGACTGGGGCAGAAAGGCATCGCAAGGACAATCCCACCTGCATTATATCAGTGCATTATTGTGTCGTTATAGTCAATTACTCTACTGCTTAAATTTGTGTGCGTGGGCATGAGTGCGTGCGTGCGTGCTGCAAAAATTGCTGCCCTGTGAAAAATGTGTAGGTGTACAAAATGCTAATTTGGCATACCATCATTTATCGTGTTATTTAGCTTTATATTCTACATTTATTTCTTAATGTAGATTTATATATATATATATATGTATGTATATATTATATATAAGCGTTATATATATATATATATATATATTTTTTTTTACCACATCAAATATTCTTTTTGAAAAAAACTGTAAAAAAAAAACTTCAATTCCATGTGCTCTGATTTCAATTATTTAAAAAAAATACAACGGAGGAAGTCCAAAGGGGACGAATATTTATTTTATATGCGCTGCACTTGAATGTATACATGTGCTTATATATATATATATGTATGTATATATTATATATAAGCGTTATATATATATATATATATATATTTTTTTTACCACATCAAATATTCTTTTTGAAAAAAACTGTAAAAAAAAAACTTCAATTCCATGTGCTCTGATTTCAATTATTTAAAAAAAATACAACTGAGGAAGTCCAAAGGGGACGAATATTTATTTTATATGCGCTGCACTTGAATGTATACATGTGCTTGTGAGAGTCTGTAGGCTAAGATGAAAGGCCATTTTCCTTTGAATTGAATAGAGGCCTGTGCTCTCTTCTGCTCTGCATACTTCTACAAACCACTTTCCGAGTGTTGTCATTAAAAAGAAATTTGATTTGTTTTATATTTTTGCCCAATGTCGGGCTTCATTGTCTTGCTGCAAATTGTCTTCGTCACTTTCTGCCATTTTTCTTCCACATTTTTTTCTCATTAATTCTCAATGCCTTAGCCGGAAATGTCTGTGATTGGGCGTGCTTTTTCGAATTTGCTTATTATTTTTGGTTTCTGTCAGCAGGTCCATTAACACTATTAACAGATTTTATAGTGCCCTGAAGACTTGTTATAATCCAAACTACTAAACGATTCATAATATTATATTCTCCATTCCACTTCACCACACTGACATTCCCAAGAGTTAAATTTGATCATAAAAGAAAAGTGGGAAACAAAAATTATATTTGTCCACTTCACTCCGTGGTAAGCAGTTAAATAGTTATAGCAAATATCACAATGAGGCTCCCCCGCAACATTAAAATAGCATGTTGACTGAAAAACAAAAGAAAATCCGTAAAATGTCCAACTGGAATAGAGTTTAACCCAAGTTACTGTGATCATATCATTCTATAGCTTCACATTTGCACACACACATACAATCAAATACACACGGGGACACACACACACACTCACACACAATAAACCATGTTCCAAGCTATTAAAAAAGCAATTAGCTTGAGTTTTATCTTTGAGAATTGGAGAAAAGGCCATGGGAGTTACATATTGGCTTTGGGAGAAAAAAAAAAAAACTGGAGGAGGACAGAAAAAAAAAGACTGTGCGTGATTATTTTCTGTTATGTATATACATTTGAAAAGCAACAGGTGTGTCTGAGTCGATGGAAAGAACTGGTGGAATGCCAGCAGATGGAACACATGAGATGCAAGACACATATTTAATCCACATAAAAGCAAAAAGACATTAACAACTTGTGCACCATTGCACAAACAAACAAAATCACACGTTTCCATCTATGGTTGTTAAATAGATAAAAAAAAATCATCCTCATTGTTTGCTTGCTCTCTCAGTTAGACTATTGTAAAGCTCCAGCATAAAGTATAGTCCGAATGTATTGATTTCAATTAATCAATGTTCAATTATTTAATGTCTGTCCGCTGAGCTGTCTCCTGTTGTATATTCGGGCACCGATATGATGGTTTAAAAAAAATGAAATCCTTGAATTCGTTTTTCCAGTTATTTCCCTTTTATTACTTGTTCAATTTTGTTTTTCTTCCCATTGTCTCTCATCAAATTTTATTTCGGTGCAAACAATCATTTTTCTATTTGCCCCTTTCCCGTAGAAATCAGGACCAGAGCCTTGAGAAAATGGCAGTTTATGGGTTAGGTTAGGTTAGGTTGATGAAATATGATGCGCGCATGAAATGCCTTCACTTTTGGAAAGGAAAGTCTTAGTTTGGCGTCTTGTTTCAAACATGAGCTGCAATCTTATCATTTTGGAGCCAGAGTCCCCCCATCAAGCCCATGGAAGCCAATTACATGACTCTCATTAACTCATAGGCTTCGCCTTTGAACACGGCTAATCATGCTCGGAGTGCCGAGAGGATAGAGATTAGGAAGCATGAACACACACATGCACAAACACGTCGAGGCGCCTGGGATTGTTTATTTCGAGGATGTGGAGCATGGGCAAGGAAATGCTGATGAGAGATGGCGGCTGTGGTTGGACCGTCGATATTAGGCCCCGAAAGCCTTTACTTTTGTTCTGTGCCTTGTGTGTTTGTTCGTGTTGTGTTATTTCTGCCGCGCTCAGGTGATCCCGCTTGTTTTAGTTATGCCTGTGCGGCGCCCCAAGTTTGAGCGCGCGCGCGCCCGCGCCTGTGCGTAGGACCCTTTCTGGTACAAACACATAGCTAAACTTATGTATTTATGAGGACAAAAAGCCAGCTGGCCATGCAAAACCAACTGTGTGTGCGCGATCGCGTGCGCGCGCGCGCTTTGCTCTCCAAGACTCGTTGGTAAATGACAGAATGGCTCATGGCACTGAGCTCACACACAAACGACATCACGTCTCGCACACACGCATGACCATACACAGACACGCAAAGGGAGTAGGACCCTTTCTGGTACAAACACATAGCTAAACTTATGTATTTATGAGGACAAAAAGCCAGCTGGCCATGCAAAACCAACTGTGTGTGCGCGATCGCGTGCGCGCGCGCGCTTTGCTCTCCAAGACTCGTTGGTAAATGACAGAATGGCTCATGGCACTGAGCTCACACACAAACGACATCAATATGTAGTAGAGAGCATTTTAAATCAGTCCAAAAACATCCAATGAAGCACTCGCCACCAGGCGCACATCAAGAACACGTCTCGCACACACGCATGACCATACACAGACACACAAAGGGAGCTCAGGGTGGTCTAACTAGGCCTCCGGTGATTCAGGACAGATTCAGGACATTTTGGGTTCATTAGTCAGACCAAAGTAGGACAGATACCTTTCTCTAGCTCTCTCCTCTCCTCTCCTCTCCTCTCCTCTTCTCCTGACCTCCCTCTTTATTTGTCTTCATACTTCATCCGTGTGATCTTTCCCCCCCGTCTTTTTTTTTCTTCTCCCAAAGTCTTCTTTTCATCTGCTGAACCAACATAAGGTCCATCTGTAGCACTTCTAGCCCCCTCTTTGTTCTCTCCATCGCGACGCCCCTTCTCATCACGCCCTCCCTGTCTTTTCTCTCTCTTTCACTGTCTGTGTGATACACTGGTGTGGACGCAGGCGCAGGCTGTGAGCTTGATCTGAGACAATTTGCTGCAACATTAATGAAAGCATAAACTCGCATGAATATTGATGAGCTATTCTTTTGGAATCGGCAAATTCCGGATGGCCTCCAGGCAAAATAGTAAGACATATGCAAGCGCGCGCACGGCACACTTGAGGACAGAATATTTCACCGACAAATAACGCAAATGAATATTCAGTGACAACGTAACATCTGATATTGTTGGGGTTTCTCGAGTTTTGCCCTTCTGAGCCTGGCGCACGCCCAAAAACGCACACTGTGGTTTGTTGATTTCGCCCGCCCAACAGAAGAAAAACAATGTTTGAAGAATCCTACTGATCATGTGTGTATGGTGTGTGTGTGTGTGTGCGTGTTAATGATGTGTGTGCGTGTGTATGGTGTGTGTGTGTGCGTGTGTATGGTGTGTGTGTGTGTGTGTATATGTGTGTGTATGTATGTACGTATGCTGCTCTTCCGGTGTCTTGTCTTGCTTATCAGGGCTGTGGCCTATGCATCGTCTGTGGGTGGTAAAAGCTGGGTTTCAGTATGTGAAGATTCATAATTGGATTTTATTAATGTATTTTAATTACTGACGCAGATAGACCTTGACCTTGTGGGGATCCGACTCAGGCTTTTTTTTTTTTTTTTTTTTCGGGCTTGGAGTTGAATGTAAAGATCTTAACCACTTTCTCTGTCAGGGTGGCACATACAAAAATGAACGGACCGACAGCAGCCATTGAACGTGTGTGTGTTGTCTGTGTTATGTGTATTTGTTGGCGCAGGGTTGTCAGGATAGGAAAATGTTTTTTTTTTTTTCCCCTGCTGGAAGCCATTCATCTCCAACACATTTGTTGCCTTTTTTTTTCTTTTTTTTTTTACTCCAGGGCGGCCTCATCAAAATTCAAATGCGAGGCCTAATTTGTTTTCATAAAAGATAGCGTTACGCTCGCTGTGTCATGTCCAAGTGTTTACACACCGAGTATGCACGGAGCGACCTCAGAAGCCGCGAGGTGGGTGACATCGGCTGAGATGCCAGGTGGGATTTTTCCGTCACGCCTGGCCCCGTGCCCCCAACTTCCGGGCGACTTATTGAACTTTCACGTGCGCTAGCGCTCCTTTCATAAACTCTTTTTGGATCTGCTTGATGCGGTGTACGCGTGAATGTGAACGTGTCCTTTTGTACTTCTCTGAATGCCGCAGATCTCTCACCTCAGCGCTTTTTGAGGATAATTAATCACAGAATGTTTTTTTTTTTTTTTTTTTTTTAATGTCCTGGCTTTCCATCCTTCCCTCCTTACATCAACACCGTCGTGAGCACAACCATCCTCTTTCATGCCCTCTACTGTCCCCTCTCTTTTGTGCCGTCGCCCCGGCCCCGCTCCTCATTGTGTCTTCTGTTTGCCGTTTCTCCTTGTGATTCGTAAGTTTGGAGGGACGGAGGCAGGCAGACGGAACGTGTGCCCTCAGGTGCTGGGAGATACGAGACGTTGGTGCTTTTTCCCCCGCCTCACTGATGGCGTGCGCGAGACCCCGTGTGCATGCGTGTACACGTGCACACACAAACCATCATGTGCAGCACATTCACCCGAGACACAGGAAGCGTTTCAGCATTTCAACTATTTGTTAAATACTCTCCTCTGACGGCCGATGACTGCTTAAAATGAAAGCCGTTTCCGCTCGCTATTTTCACATTTCGATTATTAGACCGCAAATTGTTTTCCAGAAACAAAAAATGAATCAAAAAAAACGAAACTCTTGTTTTGCTCAGATTTGTATTCGCAGCCGCCGTCCTGTGGCTCTCTGCAGCTAATCTTCGCGGTGGGGTTAGTTGGTCTGTGGCCACCCTAGCTGCTGCGCAATGGGCACTGACTTAAATACTGCCTTTTCATGTAGCTACCGATAACGAGGCTAAAAATGGGACGCGGTGCAGAAACAATGACGATGTAGAATGTAGGCTAATGATCTCTGTGGCATTTACAGGCAGAAAAAAAAAAAGATTCAATTATTCAGAGGAAAAATAGTTCATTAAAAAATAATTAGAACAAAATAACTTCCCCAAACTCATTCGCCGCGTCCAGCCTCATTTGGAAAATGTGTCTCATTTGGAAAAATTATGTCTTTCTGGATTATTTCCAAGATTTGTGCTCCAGCTATTCTGCGCAATTTAGAGCCTGTTTTTTTATGGCTGTTTATCCCACGAATTTTTTTCCCCAAAAACATGGTTACATTTAACATTCCATTCTCACCAGGGCGTGGCCGCGCTCTTCCTTTGAATACATTCCTTTCCGGTTTTTATCGCGACACGTCCCATACTGTGGCGTCTTTTCAATTGGGGAATCGTGTGGTGTGCGTGCGTGCGTGCGTGCGTGCGTGCGTGCGTGCGTGCGCGCGTGCGTGTCGGTGGGTGGGGTTATCAATCGTAATGAAGCTTGAGACATCCTAACGTGCCAAGCATCGTCCGAGCCAGCAGCCGGCGATGACGGGTGCACAGCTATACATCACCTGTCAGCTGCTTTCAAGTGCTCTTATATCCCCGTTCACATTGATTATGTGAGGGACCGCATCCCATCATGGAGGTGATCCATCGTTACTCTGTATCATGTTTGTTTAGTTTGATTTATCTTCCCAAACTGCGAGAAGCACCTATTAGCCTGAGCGCTCATGTCCTGAAAGGGAACCGGAGAGGAAGCGCTCTCTAATGGACTTCCCGTCTGCGTATCGACTGCTCAGTTCACGCAGTCGTTACCCGTCGTTGTATTTATGTGTAACATTGTGCTCAGGCGATTACTATGCGTCCCTGCCACGCATCGATAGACGCTTTGCAAAAGGGCATGTTTGCTTATATGCGAGCGTAATAAAACGGGCGGAATATATGTTGCGAGAGCCCAGTGTTGTGAGATATGTCGACACCGAGCAACAGACAAAGCCCGGGAAAATAAAATGTCTGCTCATGTCTGGTATGAAGAGAAATTGGACTGAATTCCTGAACCAAAGAGCCTTTCAAGGTGACAATATACATCGGGCCGTATTTCTAAAAAAACAAACAAAAAAAACAACATTTGGTTACGATCGAATGCCCCAAGCTCAAGCGTCTCTCGACGGAAACGCACAATGCTTTCCAACGCTGCCCAATCGTTTACAATGGGGATGAATGGCATGTTATTATAAGTGCTCACGCGTTGAATATTTTCACTAGCAACTCTCCTACGAGAATAAACCCCCTCATTGTAGATTTCCACAGAAATCGCTTTCATAGAACCGCCCCTCTCCGCGCGGGGGAAAATGCTCTCTACGGAGTTGTCGACATTGTCCTCGGTGTTTATCGTCATTATACGCATAGCGCCTCACCTGCAGCTCACTGACCGGATGGGGCTTGTTAAAATGAAATATCCCCAAGTTACTCACCGAGAGGAAAGGGTTAGTGCTCTACTACTTTATGAATACCTACATGACATAGCAGCATATATTCAGCAACATCCACACATTGATCCATCAGAGCAGCAGGTTTAAATATTGTCCGTCTCCCCCTCCCTCCTCTTTGTGTTGCCGAGTGGAGTGTGGATGCAGCGGGGCAGTTGGCGGTTGCTTCTCAGTGTGTGCAGCGTGATGACACAAGTGGCAACTGCGGCATTATTGTCAGCGCTCCCAGACGTCTGATACAAACACCTCTCTCCCTCCTCTCTTCTTCTGTCCTCTCCTCTTCCTCTCCTCTCCTTTTTGTTCCTTCTCCTCTTCTCTTCTCCTCTCCATCAAACTTTTTTTTTTTCCTCCCTCACCCCACCCCCCCGCCCCCCCGCTGTTTAGATTTCCTGTATTGTTTCAGTCCTCCTGGGCTGTCACACGGAACAAGATGAGAAACCGGGAAAGCAGCTTATCAGCCGCGCCAACTGACAGAAGGGTAGTGTGTGTGTGTGTGTGTGTGTGTGTGTGTGTGGGGGGGGGTGTGTGTGTGGGTGTGTGGGTGCGCGTGCGTGCTGGTGAATTTGAGTGTTTGTGTTGGCGGAACTGTACGTGTGGGGAATACAGCTTGGTGCAGTACGAGCACATGAATGCGTGACTGTGTGTTGTATTGTATGTAATCAGTCGGTGCACTGATGGCAGTGGGCTAAGCTCTTGTATACACACACACACACACACACACACACACACACACACACACACAGCGGGAAGAGTTTTGGCTTCATGCTCCATCAGTGCCCACTCGTTTGATCCAACACCCCCTCGCCCAGCCCCACCCCCCACCTCTCTCTCGTTCTCCCTCAACCACTCACTCACTCACTCACTCCCACTCGCCCTGTACATGTCAATGTACACATCTGTGTAAAGATGTAAGGAGGCGCTCCATGAAGCCTCCCACATGCTGATGCCTCACTGCATTACGTTGACATTCTTCATTGTTGTGCCCACAGTCGGTCTGTCAATCTCGAGCAGTCAAGTCCCTGCGCTTTATTTGTCGCCTGTGCTGATCTAAACGAATGTTTGCACGCCAAAGTAGACGGGTGGAATTTTTGTGAAGTGTGCGCGAGTGGGATGACCCTCAAGTTTCCTTTTTTTCCCGCTTTTGAACCCGCGCGGAGGGCTCCCGAGAGGAGGCGCGTGCCGCGTCCATGGGTGGTTGTATATTTATTCGAATATCCAGTCCACCCTGTGGACGACTTGCGCATTTCTTTGTGATTTTTTTCCCTGAGAGGAAGTCCTGAGAGGATGCACCAAGGAGTCTAGCCGCGAGAGGCTTTTGAGATTGCCGAGATGTTTTAATTTGGAACCGGAAGGATCGCTCTCTGTCGCGTGGTGGTGTTGAGTCGGAATAAAGAAGCGCGGTTAGATGTCCCCATCGCACCGGCAGAATCACCCCAGCCCCGCTGATAATAATGAGCCGGAATAATCCGGAGTGCGATTGGGGGTTCATCATTCTGTGTGGGATCGCTGGCTAAAAACCATGCTGTCAGTCAAACCTGCTGATCGCTTGTCTCTGAAATGCAGTCTGAGAAAGGTGGCGAGCCTGAACGTAGCGCTAGTGACAGCTTACGGGAGCACATTAGGCACGCAGTCATGCTGAGCACAGATCCCCGCTTCGGCAATAATGAAACCGCTCCAACACCTTCGACACCGAAGGGGGGGGGGGGCGCCCGTCCAGTTACAGTTAAAGCGGAAGGGGCACGCGCGGTTGGCTAGCTTGAGGGACGTTCCGGCACAAAACCAATGTCGGAATGGTCGATATTGGGGGGGGGGCCTACACCACCCTGGGAACGCAGCGCTCGCCGGTGTCGTGCAAGTGGGTGGGTGGGGGTGGGGGGGGGGGGGGGGGGGGGTTGGGGGGCAACAGGAGTTAGCTTTCGGATTCCCGCAGAGATTCGCACACTCATCGACGCAGGACTTTCAGATGCGCTTCTCGCGAGGGGGCCCGGCATTTTTAATGCAGCGCGACGCCCTGGGCGCCCCGCGCCTCTCCGTCGCGCAGCTTACCTCTCCTCCCCTCACCGTCTCGCCTTCTTTTCTGTAGCCCGACTCCAGCTTCCTAACGATCTCTCTCTCATCTGTGGTCTGTGGCGTCGCCCTTTGCTCTCGCTCTGTCCCCTGCTGGTGCCCGCGGCCGTGTATCTGCCCTCCAGCCATCCTCTCCTGCTCCCCTCTCTTCCCTTTGGTGTTCCTCTTCACTCTTACCTGTGTCTCGCTCCCCCTCCCCTTATTTCTTTGACCTGATCCTTTTCACTTGTTGTTATTTTGTCTTTGCTTTCCCTTTTTATTCCCACTCTCTTTTCACCCTTTCCTACCAAACCTCTATTCCTTCTGCCTCACATTTTCTTTTCCTGCTCCTTTCCTTTCCTTCGCACTCTTTTTTGCTTTTGGTTCTGGGCAATGTTCACCAAGCATATTGGCACAGGCTGGTGGTCGATTCGTCTTGCCGTGATTAAACACACGCGCACCCAGGAGCGTGCGGACGCGCGCGCACGGGGAACTCGCCGGGGATGGTGGTTGATGAGTAACGCGGGCTCCCAGCGTACGCGCCCATCAGAGCGGCTCCAGAATCCCCATTAGGCCTTTGGCCTCAGCAGGCCACTGGCTCCGATTCGCGCCGGCCTGCCTCGCCATTTTTGGAAGTCCTGGGGCGATACGCCACTTACCATCGGCAATCGTAAGTAGTGACCGTAAGTCCCCGACGAGCCGCCTTCGCATCTGCGATCCGCGTCCCGCCGAGGTGCGGTGTCAGCGGGAGGCATCGTGTTGTTGCCGAGCAGCATGTGATCAGCCGTCGATTAGTTTTGTGTCAGCAAGATACAGACAATAATCAGGAGCAGACGCTCATTTCAGGCGGCAAACAACTGTTATAGCAAGCGCGTCCAAAACGTAGCTGGAAGTTTTTCGCCGTCTTCACAGGCACAGTGGTGTGTGTGTGTGTGTGTCTGTGTGTGTCTGTGTGTGTGTGTCTGTCTGTGTGTGCGTGCGGGTGCGGCACATGTCACACTGGTTATGCTCAACGAAGGTCGGGGGCTGCAGTTTGGGAAAATGATGCTTGTGCGAACCAATTGGAGCTCAACAGTTCCATTTTTTTTTTAGCAAAGTCTCTCTAAATACATGACAGATGCGTCACGTTTAGCAACAACACTTCCACTGCTCCTCTAACCCGCGTTGAGAAGCGTCTTCGCGCCGATCCCCCCCCCCCTCCCCGTGCGGTCCGGGGGCAGGCGATTGTTTGTATGCCGCGTACTTTATCGTTCGTCAGGTTTACAACATCCGTTTGCTTGTCATTTGGTTGATTTTCCTGAGCGATGACTCCGGTCGCCGCCGCCGCCGCCATGCGCCCCCGTGCCTTCAGCCACATTGATATCCGGCGGAGTTGCCCTGGCCGAGGTGTCCTGACTCCCAATATTTATCCACTGACAGGCGCACGTCCACACCCTGTTTCATACTTCGCGAACGGGGTCGCTACGTTTTGGCTGCCGCCGTCACTAGCCTAGCGTGGGGGATTTTCCAGCCGCTCGGTTCAGTTTCGGGCGACGGGACGGAGGGTCGGTGGCACTGTGAGCCGATTAGCTGTGCGGTGCACCGTGCTGGTGTCCCGCCTGTCAGTGTGGGCCTCCAGCTGGAAGGGACACGCAGCCAGCTGGTGGGTGCTGCAGTGTGGGCCGGGTCCACAGCTTTAGCTCAACTGTGGTCCTCTCTTATTCTCTCTCCATCCTTCCTCAACATCTCAGGACCCACCCCACCCTGTCTCCATCGGAGGAAAAGAAAAATCCTCCCACTCACTCACTCTCTCTCTTTCTCTTTTTCTCTTTTTCTCTCTCTCTCCCACACACACATAAACGCACACCCTTTCTCGCCCCCTTTCTCTCTCTCTCTCTCCTTCTCTCTCTCTCTCTCTCCCTCCCTCCCTCCCCCCTCTCTCCTTCTCT
>JAFBJU010000713.1:441571-453927 GCA_016785305.1 Colistium nudipinnis | reverse complement strand
CTCTCTCTCTCTCTCTCTCTCTCTCTCTCTCTCTCTCTCTCTCTCTCTCACTCTGTGGTCTCCAGACTGCAGTAGTGTACCGTCAATCCTCCGGCTGTCACGGCCTCTTCAGCTCTGCTCGCCGCCGGCATTCTTAAGCACCAAGTTACATAACTGAGAAAGAGAGAGGAAGGGACCAAAGCAAGGAGGTGAGCCGTGAGAGGTCAAGAGGGGCGGAAAGGGACTGTGTTTATGCTTCCTGGACTTTTTTTTTTCTTTGTATGTTTAACCCATGCGCCTAAGCAGGGGGGGGTAATATTTACATCCACAAGACAAAATTAAAACCTAATTATAATATTTATACATGCATTTCGCAAGTCCTTCAAGGATTTCATCATTTCAGCTTCAACAGCGATGACGAGAACTTTGATTACGTGCAATTGATCATAACTATGGTCTTTTCTTTCAATCCTGGGAATACATGGCTATTAAATTTGTCCTCCGCTGGTGTTTACCTTTTCCCCGTCCTTTCCTGTTGGGATCTATAGGAGATTTACTGGTCCTGTATTCTTTGCATTTTAATGTCCACCGCATATATTGCAAGTTACATCTCACATAAAAAGATCAGAGACAAAAGAAGGTGAGTTGTGGCGTGAGACAACAGTAAGAAACGGTTGCGGAGGGAATTGGAGATGCAGCGAAGAGAGGGAAGGTGAAGACGGAAGACTCCAAATATGATGGAGAGAGGGACGGGAGAAGCGAGGCTGTTGCAAAGACATGCCAAAGATGGCCCAGGCTGCAGTTTAACCTCTGTTTTGATTGTTTGCTGACGATTTACCCAGCAAAGTGCCTCCTGTCGATGAGGGGGACTCTGCGGTCTACACCTTGCTTGTAAATATTCTATGATGCTTCCTGGGCAAGAGCTCAGGAAATGATAGAGCTTTGTGGGATTTCAGAGTGTGGGCATCATGTTTCTCAGTCTCAGTGTCTTAGGCTTTGTCTTTTCTTTTTTTTTAATAAAACACCAAATTCTAAACCCAATGTAAACCAGTTTAAAGTACTTGCGGCGTGTCGTCTGCTGCCTTAGAACTCGAAAGGAGCACCTGTCTTTGGAATTTACACATACAAGAAAAAAATCATAATAATTGTTAGACAGAGGAAACCAACAAAAAAAGGTACATTTTTAACTCTCTGTTTCAATAGCAAAATAAATAAACAAATAAGAAATAAAATTGGATATATAGCACCATCTGTACTCTACACAGATCTGTGCCGTACTCTTATTGTATTCTAGTAAGCGCCCCCATCGAATGATAATATTGGGTTACATGGAAAAAAGAGACCGAGACCCGTCCAGTCTGTCGTGTATAATTAGGTCACCAAAGTTGCAGCTCAGCCTGGCGGTGACTTGTTAAATCGGAGATGTATCCAGAGGGGCTCCCAGGAGAAGAACTTTTAATGTTGACTCGACACGGTGCGTAGACATACACCCATGCGGAGTGCAACGGACGCCAAGGACAAACGGAGAACAAAATTGAGAAAGGACGCAAATGGAAGACAAACTCATCCGAGTGGCGTCTCCACCGCTAAGGCGGCGTGTACCCCCTTTGGGGTGGGGCCGCTGTGGAATAGGCCGAGTGGTGGCGGCCCCTTTCGACACTGTTGTTCACAGTCTCTCTTATTTCACCGAAAAAGAATGGGGGGGAAAACAAAAAAAAAACCCTCTTGGGGTCCCAGGCATTTCAGCCCCCCGAATTAATTAGACTTCGTTTGTGCGGGTGCAGGAGTATGGGAGCATGGCGCGTGATTGATGGCAGCTACGGTTGGAGGTCTTTGTTTACGTCGGGGCTGCCGGTGAACCCAGCCACGCTCTTCGTTGTTTTTCTGTAATGACTTTGTTTTGTTTGAGGGGGGTGGGGGGGGGGGGGGGGGGGGGGGGGGGGGGGGAAATGGCATGGAGAAAAATCTCTCACCTTCTCTTTTCCCGTATAAAAACATCGAAGGCGGGGGAACCTTAAACGTTGCGTCGGGTTTTAAGAAGCTCTTTTATGCAAACTTGGCCGTAACCACATTGTTGTTTTTCTTCACTTCGGGAATAATTAAGCTGCAGGATCACTCGCCTAGGTGTGCGCGTGTTTGTCTATTTATAGGAGCATGTGTGTTGGAGCGACTCCCCAGTGTTTGCACACACACACACACGCGCGCACGCACACACACACAGGCCGGAGGTAGAGACTGTGTACTTGAGAAAGGACGCGTAAATCACTCCTGCGCTCTTTTTCTTTTTTTGGGTCTGCTCCTCCATTTATCTCTGCATTTTAATCACATTCTAACGAGTCTTTCATTCATTCACCGCTCTCCTCTCAACTCCCCTGTTTGTTCACTCCTCACCTTCGCCGCGCTTGACCTTTTTTTGTTCTCCCTCCGTCTGTCTGCTGCCTTTGTCGCGCACTCGCGCGCCGCGCGCCGAGCCAGTTTTTAAGCCGCGTTTGATTCATTGCGTTTCAATTTTTTCTTTCCTCAAAAAGCTTGGATCAGAAAAGGTCCCTTCGATACAGTGCATATGTCTCTACAATCCACTCTTTGCACTCTGTCTGGTAATGATTTCTTTCACACTTGTCTGCCAATTTGTATTTTGCTGTACTCGCCTTACCTTCTGCTGTCTTATCACGTATTTGAGAGTGGAAAGGCACTCCAGATTTTATTTTTTATTTTTTTTACCCTCTATTTAAGCCGGCACAAACATAGTGGATATTCAACACAGGCGTTATCCCCACAGCTTTTTTTTTTTTTTTTCCCACAGTGCCCCTATGTATGAAATGTGGCTCGAATTTCAATACCCACTTGTTGTGTTTATCCACCTGTTAGAAAGCAGAGACACACTCACCGAGCTCTTTAAAGACGCTGTACACATTACACACTGTTTGAGGTGTTGGCAGAGAGCTGTTGTGTGTTTTTGTTGTGTTTGCTTTAACTGTTGGACATTAAAGGAAACCAAAGCTAAGGCCAACCAACATCTGTGCACTGGAGGTGTGACATTACAAGCACGAGGGCCTATATTTGTCCAGACTCATAATTATGAATATTTATAATTATAAAAGTGCATTTTTGCTGCAATAGCAGTTATGGTATTAAAACGAAAACAAAACGGAACTAAAGTTCGTATAGAAACAAAACAAAAGTTGAGCCAGATCATTTGCAGGTGAATTCTTGAGCTATGACCAATACATTGCTGTGCGAGTTCCCATTAACTTTGACCCCAAATGATCTAATCTGTAAATCCTCTCAAATTTTAAGAAAATCCTTCCAAGCACCTTTGAGATATTTCACAACAAAGGGACAAATGCACATATGGACAGATGGACGACCCGGGACACACAATGCCTCCGGCAAAGGCTCTTTGTCGGTGGGAAGGCATAAAAAACCAGCTCGAACAATGTTTTTGCAGCACACCACACTTGTTAAATCATTGAATGAATGTAACTTGACACCCGCACTAGCGCGCACTGAAGCTGAACAGTTTTTCTTTAAGTTGAATTAGCATCATTTGCAATACACACTCACTCACTTCCAGTTTCATTCAGATCCCACTCTTTAATTAAATTTCAAGTTCACCGTACATTAGCTCATGAGAGGATAGTGGTTTATTAAATTTGCATATACTGTACTTATGCCCGCTTTATTCTGGCTAATTAAATTTCTCCTTCTCACACCAAATTCCTGTCCAGGTCCTCGACGCGGTAATTGCCTCGCGTTAAATATTGATTTCTATACACAAACCTGAGCGCGTTCTCGCACCTGAAAGCGCTCGGGCTTCGGAAAAAGTGCGTGCCTGCGTGCACTGATAAACATATTAACACACATGCGTGTGGCACAATTACACAGACACGCGCTCACCAGTGCGCGCACCACACCCAGGGTAACGCGCGGCTATTGTGGCGCCAGATGCCAACTCGGCTTTTTCCTCCTCTGAGGTTCAGTGTCGAATGAGATTGTGTTACTTTTGTGAACAATGCGCACTCGGTCCCAGAGCGTCTCTAGTTTTGTGGGCCTGTGTGTGTGTGTGTGAAAAGCGAGTTACAAGTAGGGACGGGGAGAGCGAGCGAAGGGGGACAGTGATGAGATATGTTGCATAAGGGGGGTGCAGTGGAGTGTGAAAGGGAACAGGTGGCTCTTGTTTCTGCCATCTAGCTCTGTGTGCCATCCTCCCCATAGTGTGTGTGTGTGTGTGAGGGAGAGAGAGAGAGAGAGATGGGGAGGAAGAAAAAGAGAGAGAGAGAGAGAGCCCGTGTCTTAGTAAGTGGGGAGTAGTTGCGTGCCTTGAGTGCATATCTCCATACGTGCAGATGTTACCTGGTCCTGTTTGTCTCCTAATTTGTTTGTGCGTGGGTGTGGGCGCATGAGTGTGCTTGTGAGGGTGGGTGGGTGGGTGTGTGTGTGTGCGTGCGTGCGTGCGTGCGTGCGTGCGTGCGCGCGCGCGGGTGTGCTTAGTGAGCAGGGTTCCGGTTGGTTTAGAATCAATTAGAACAAGCTGCACGAGCCCACAGAGATCATTCTCCAAATGTCACCCAATTAACAATTGAAACTGAACACACTGAACAACACTGTGTGTGGATGCTGGCCGTCCCTCCCTCCCTCCCTCCGTCCGTCTGCGCGCGCCTCTCTCTCCCGTTTATTCCCCCCCGGGATATGTTCAGTGATTTACACTTCAAAAACAGCAGGTACACATCACACACTCAGGAAGACAGCGAGTGGAGGAAAAGCGCCAAAGTGTCTTTAACATCTGTTTTGTTGTTTTTTTTCCTTCTTCTTATCCTTCTCCCTCTCCCTCTCTCTCTCTCTCTCTCTCTCTCTCCCCCTCTCAGACCAATCATCCAGGCCGGTGGTCAGGACTCGGCAGCAGCAGCATCAGTCTGGCCCCAAGGGAGCGAAGGGTGGTGCGGGCTGTGGGGGCAGCGCTCGCAGGGGACCTCTGTAGCCACCACCCGCCTCTGTGCGGCCAGCCTCCGGCCTCCGAGCGACTCTCTGCCAGGGAGGAGCGCCACTGCCAGGGGGTCCTGGCGCATTCCTTCGCCCGTTGCCCAGCTCCCCACCTGGCCCCGGGCGCGTCCAACCTGTCCTCTGTTATTTCTGCGGCGTCAGCCTCCCCCGGCGTCCCTGCCCAGCCTCAGGTGTCCCACCCAGGCCCGTGTCCAAATCCGCACAGCTCGCCGGCTGCTAATCTCGCCGCAATTCCGTCTCCGTCCACCAGGCTGGCGCACCAGGGAGTGTCCTCCTCCTCAGAGTCCCTGACTCCAGGGGGAGCCGGTGGGGCGGGTGTGTCGGGGGGAGTACGCCGGGGGGGTGGCGAGCTCCTCCCCCACAGCCACATCCCTCGCGCCGTGGGCGCGAGCGCCTCCTCCAGTCTCCACAGCCTGGCCAGCAGGGGAAGCCCCTCACCGAGCGTCTCCTCGTCCGACCGCGCCTCCCCTCCGCCTGCGGCGCCTTCCTCCGCCTCCTCCTCTTCCTCCACCTCCTCCGCCTTTACGGGCCGCTTAGGACAGCCGCCCCGAGGCCCTCTGTCCCTGCACAGCTACAGTCGTAAGAACGTCTTCCTCCAGCATTCCCTGCATACTGCCGAACTGCAAGCTCTGACGCAGAGAGACAGTTGAGAGGGCGCGCGCACACACTCACCGCGGCCACCCCAGCCGTCAGCAGCCATATCAGTGACTTAAGTGACAAAACCTTTAAAACTTAAAAAAAAACTAAAAAAAAACGCCGCTGCTGCTAGTTCAGTTCACGTCGTCTCGGATCCTGTCCATCACGAACCCCACGCGCTCGCAGTCGCACTTGTTTCTCTTCTTCACAATGCAGAGCCACCCCTTCGCTGACATTTTGCTGATGGGTTTGCGCCCTTAAACACACAATCATGTGCCCATGCACGCACACACACGCAACGCACGCACAGTCGGCGAGTGTGTGAAAGGTACTCAACCGTCCATCAGAACTCCCACCTCGTGTCACGCTGACAATTTAGACGTGCTTACGCCCCCAGAGACACAAAAAGTACACACTGACTCACGATCTTATATTCATGCAAACACGCGCACAGACACACACACGCGCGCACACACATTGAGTCTCCCAGAGACATCTTTTGCGTTATCCGAAATAATCTGAACAAAAAGAGCAGGGTTTTAAGCCAGGACAAAGATATGAGGTTTCTGTTTGCGTGTGCATTCTTGTTTGTAAGATAATTTTTTTTTAATCCTTTCACGTTCATCATTTATTTAAAAATGTTTTCGCCAGTTAAGACTTTTCACTGCTTAGGGAATAATGGGACTGACCATAACTTACGCTTGTTGGGATATATTCTCACATTGCCATTCTCATTCCCTGCCGTCCACCCACAGTGGTTTCCGGGATAAGAGACATGTTTAGGCCTCTGATCCCCTTTTACTGCATGCTTTTTTTTCTTTTTTAATTATATAAACATTTCCAGGACAATACAGGTTGGCATTTTGTACTTCATCAAAAGTGGGATTGGGGTCTTTTAATAATGTTTCAGTATCAACTCTCACCTCTGTGTTTCGAAGGGAGGGAATCAGACATGCCGTGACCTCCAGGGCGTGAACTTGCTGGAAAAGTATTTTGGCAACTAATTGCCCGTCTACCTGCATAACTTTCTCAGCATAATACTGGAGCACTGTTTTCGTACAATGTTGCAATAGTACCCCCGCTAGATACAACGCCTGTCTGCAAGGTTAGATTAGTGTAGTACAGAGGCTAAAATGAAAGTTTCATTCCAAAGTGAGGTCATTCTGCATGCTTAGCAAAACAATGTGTGTGTGTGTGTGTGTGTGTGTGCGTGTGAGTTAATGAGTGTGTGTGTGTGGGTGTGGGTGGTTTATCAGGTTTTGGAATGAAGCTCTTCAAATCATCTTCAGGGCTGGGTATCGATGGGGTATTGGGATACTCACTGGTGCTTTTTGCCGAATGTCAATATTCATTTTAGAAATCCAACCAGGTAAATATGGATTCAAATAATGGCTTTAAACCTGCCTGACCTTACACATGTTCCGTGATAATTTTATAATGGGAATCAAGTGAGGAGTCGGAAAAGCAGCTACTCGAAAAGTAGTCAAAAACACACCGAAAACATGATTTTTACATAACTATTTCCATTTGTCATGTCGCACCCAAAAGTCAAAGTGGCACCCTCCCTGAGTTTTTCTCCCGATACTCGGTCTCTGTTAGCCTTCTTTCATCCCCCTCGATTTGTCTTTTTTAAAACTGACGTAATGAGATAGCCTTTGGTATAATAGGGCTAGCAATGATGTTGTTTTGAACAGTAGGCCGTATTTCTTTTTCTACTCACATACGCTGCAACTGCCATGGCCTGCTCATTGGGGCAACATTATTCCACTTTGTTGGCCCAGAAGCGTGTCACCATTTAACAAGTGGGGAGAAAAAAAAAAAAAAAAAAAACTCAAAAGTTGTATCATCTGTAAATGACTGGTTCGGCCCCCTGATACCTGTTCCGTCTGCCACGCTCATGCTGCCAGTAGCCTATTCCGCCATCCAGCCCGGAAGTTTTTAATTCAGATGTAGTGCCCGCTCAAGTAACTGTCTCACCGAGATGGCATTTGTGGGGCGGAGCAGAGCAGATGCCCAGATGATGGAGGACATAAAGGGATGCACGCGCCTTCTGTAGGCTGTGGAATTCGAAACTCCGATTGAGCGGTATCAAAGGGGCGCCCAGAAAAAGCCTTCCCCACGCCGTTACGCCAGCACCATCCAGGACCGTTGACACGGGGCTGGCTCGGGCCGTGGATTCATGCCGTTGAAGCCAAATTGTCTGAAATTGAGATTTCATCAGCGCTGGCGACATTATTCATGGCTCCAGCCGAGCGGCTCCGGCGGCTCCGGCCTCTGATTTCTGTTCCTGGCTGACCGGAGTTGAGTCCAAAGTGGTCTGTGGCCACCATGTGGCTCGTTCGCTTCAAGGTCTGATGTGTTGTGCATTTTGATTTTTTTTTTTTTTCTGTCAGCTCCGACCTCACTGGCCTCTCTCCTCTGACCTCTGTCAAGGCATTTCTGTCCACGGGGTTGTCGCTCACTGCTGATGTTTGAGTACATTCTACAGACTGTGCATTAAAACCCCCCATCAGCACTTTTAGGAAAATACTCGGACCACCCCGACAGCGACACGCGCCGCAGTCACTGAGATCCCATTTTCCCTCCTATTCTGATACTCGTCCGATACGGACGTCGACCGAAGCACCTGAACCTTACCCGCGTTCATTTCTGCGTTGTGCCGCGTGATTGACAGACTGGATAATGGCACGAGGCGCACCAGTGTTCCTAATGCAGCGGTTGGCCGAGTGCATTTGCTCCGGCGAGCTGACAAGACTGTCGAGCAATCCTCTGTTTCCCCGTAGGCTTTGGGGCAAATCTTATAATGTGGGCCCGGGAGGTGGGATCCTGCCCGGCTGCGGCGTGCAGGCCAGAAGTGCACAGCTCGCGGCATCTGCAGGAAAGGTTGGATTCGGGGGGGAAGCTGTTGACCTTGTCTGTCTCTTAAGTGGTACTTGGCTGTAGGGAAGTTGTTTAAATCGGGTGTGTGCGTGTGCGGGTTTGTGGACGTGTTGTAACTCACACCTCATGAGGCAAGGACCTGGTTGAGGGGAGGAAAAGCCTGGAGGAAGACAGCTCAGCTCCCACCGGTGAAAGCTCCGTCTCTCCATCTGCCCTGCTTCATTTGAACACTTTTTTTTTTACCCTTCATGCCCCTCCCTTTTTGTCCTTATTTATTTATTTTTTCTTGCTATTCATTTTCCTTTTACAGTTTATCCACGCTTATTCTCTTTCAGTCTCTCCTGTTTGTTTTCCCCGCCTTCTTTGCTGCAGTCAATCTCAGTGAGTCCCTATTTTTCTCTTTTTTTTTCCACAGTGAATCCTCCCTCTGTTTCCCTCTCGCTCTCTCTCTTAGCCTACTTATCCAGCGCCTGTATTGTCAAACGGTCTCTGTCGCAGACTGTGTTCGAGCAGCTCTCAGGCCCGGGGCATTGGGGCCTGAGTCGCTGCCCATTTTAATTCCAGCTTTCTAATTAGGGAGTAATTGTACACCTGGTGAATGCAATTAAATACCTGGTCGAATAGACGGCCAGCGGTAATGTGGCTGCCTGGGACCCGGACTCGGAGCCGCCGCTGTAGCGCGACCTAAACACTCCCCGATGTGGCTTGTTTACAGGTGGAGGTTAATAATGATTTATTTTGCCAGCTGACCTCGGTGGAAATGCTATTTACACCCCTCATCAATGCCCGTGTCACCGTGTGAAATGTCATAAGGGAGTCTTTGGCCCAGTTTTGGAATGCCTACTCGCATTTGATTTCTTTCACGGTGTTGGGGGGAAAAAGCTGCCATTGGTTCAGCTGTGCTCAAGAGGCAGGCGGCTGGATATGTCAGATATCATGAAAGGGAAAAAAAAAGGCCATGGCTGACATGACGGTTCTAATGAGGCACTCTTGAAATGACATTGCCCCCCCCCCCCACTTCCCCCCTTGTCTGTTGTGCAATGAAATTATATTAAATTCCACTGCTGGGAATCAAGGAGTCTACAATCATGGAGTGGGTACAACTCGCAAACCTCAGTTCCTTATTTTACTCAGCAGCATGTTGTACATTTTATTGGTTGGGCACTTTTTTGTGGTTGTACCTGCCTTATTTATATTTCTTGACTTGGATGCACTTTCCTAAAAGCATCTTCCTGACACTATCAAATGGACATAGAAGTCATGATAATAATCATGAGGGGAATTAATGACACCGATATCAATATCATGTTGTTATCATTTTATTTAGTATCCGATATGGTATTGTCCTTGTTTTTAGTGCTTACTGTGTGGAATTATTCTCTTTTTAAAATTTCTGTATAAAGACATTGACTTATATAATTGTACATAAATTATTAAAACTGTCGACGCTGACACTGAATAATGAGGGAGGGGGGAGGGGGTTGCATACATTGTTTGTTGGCATTAAAGAGATTTAAAAACACATGCTAAAGTTTAAAATGTAGTTTTATGGATAAATGTCAAATGCAGTCAGCACTGTTACCAAAGCATGTCTGGCTGGAGTTACGCCACTGAAAACCAATTTGACAAACTGAATAAATCTATTGTCAATCTCTGGCCCCGCGCTAGCGTGCACATGTAAAGGCCAGTTGACTCTCACTCATAGTTGTGTGAGTCACTATTTTTTTTTCAACCCCCACAAAATCCTGCCTTTGCACTATTGCTGTTCCTGCTCGAGAGGACTTTGAAAGATGTGACTTTCCAAACCTTTGCCAAACTGTGCCGGAGAAGTGAATGATGGATGATGATGATCTATGAAAGCTGTTTTTTTTTTTCAATTCAGGATTTGGTCTGTGTTTATTAGACTATTTGGTGGACGCACACACTGTCAGCCTCTCATAAAATCACTGGGGATGATCTATCCAAACAGAAATGTCTGACGGGCTTAGTCAGGGTCCAAAAAAGAAATAATCTTTCAGTGTGGGTTAACCTGAAGCACTTCCCCTTTGTTTCGTTTTTTTTTGCCACTCTCACAGTTGTTTGTTCACATGAGAAATGTGAGAAATCTTTGTCCACTGTCTGCTTATGGTCACTATTTAATACCAATAAATAAAATAAATGAAAATATATAGTGGAGACTGTGGTTATTATTGATCTGTTATGTGCCTTTATAATGGTCAAACTTTACATCATGAAATGGTATACGTCTGCAACAAGGCTACGCAAGCAGAGAAAGAAAGATGGATTCTGCTTCCAACAAAAAAAAAATAAAAAAAAAGGGAGCACTGCATATTGGTGTCCAAGGCTCCATCTTTCAGGCTGGGCAGATTTAACCGAACAAATCCGAAAAGAAGAGCGTGAATAGAATCAAAGAGTGAAAGAACATTAATATGAAGCACAGTATAAAAAAAATGTAAAAAAAAAAACTTTCCAGGCCATCGCTTAGAAATAAATAGTGGAAAACTTTCTTTTAGCTGCGCTGCAGAGTGGAGTTTAAAAGGTTGTACACGACACCGGGTGCAGACGAGTTATTTTACCTCATTTGACATTAGCCTCCAACCTACAGTATTTGAGTGAGTTTTCCATTTGGCAGTGACTGTAAAGTCTGGAAGTGTTTAGAAAATCAATTGCGTTAAAATTTGTTTTAAGTTGTGTGTGAGTGTGTAGGTGGGAGGGCGTAAACTGACTGTTTACCCCTCAGGGGAGACCTGAACACACTTCTCACTTAGTCTGGACTCGCTCAATTAGTGCCGCTGATGTTATGACGGCCTGACACACCAACAGACCCGCACAGTGATTTTATTTATCAGGATCTGGTCCAAAATGTTGTTTTAATCTGAAAAAAAATAAAATAAATCTCTCTTTTTTTTTTGCATTTTCATTAAGTAGGTACAAGTTTTACAAATCCAAAGATGCATTTCAAAGAGTCTTTTTATCTCTCTGGGATTATATAGTCCGGATTTAAGAAGGACCTGGTCCAATGAAAGGAACTGTTACATTTATTATGCATGTGTTTTTACCAATTAGGTACGAGTTTGACTAAGTTGAAAGTGCCACCGCTCTACTGAAGTTTTCCTTCAAGTGTCCCCTTAAGTTTCCCCTGCCAGGTGGGGCAGGGTCGTCCTGGGAGGAGGGGCCATTTTGGAGCCCAGGTGTTCTGCTGCGCCTCGTTAAGGGAAGCAGCAGCTCGAGCACATGGGAGCTAGCTGCGTGTTTAATGGAGCAGCACCTAGTACCGGTAGTGTGCGTGGCCGGCTTAATCACCATAGGGGACCCGCAGACATGAACGGTGATTGTAGAGAGGGTGTGTGTGTGTGTGTGTGTGTGTGTGTGTGTCCACGTGTGTGAGTGTGTTTTGTGTGGGTGTGGTCAGGTTGTGTGACCCTGGATATGGACCTGTGGCTGGAACAGGAGTGAGGGACGCAAACACGTCGGTGGAGTTTCTCTCCATGGCCGAGGGGACGTGGACGTCAAACTGCACGCACGTGGTCTCCAGGAAGCAAGGTAACACAAACGCACACCCAATAAGCTCTCGCTGATTGAGATATGTCCCTGTAACGTTCCTACGCTGAGGTTTTCGTGCTAATTGTGTAGCTGTTGATGCTGCTTATGCTGCTTATGCTGCTTATGCTGCTTATGCTGCTTTGCTCGGTGTTGCTGAGGTGAATGTGTAACTGCTTCGGGGACGGACAATGGAGTCGTGGAGGGGCCAGAGGGAGTGGAGAGGCGCTGTGATCGATGATTACGAATCACACCAGCGGCCAATCTCCTGTATAATTCAAAATGTCTGCTGCGGAAAAAGCAAAAAAAAAAAAAAAAAA
>JAFBJU010000713.1:354260-441565 GCA_016785305.1 Colistium nudipinnis | reverse complement strand
CAAAAAAAAAAAAAAAAAAAAAAAAAGCTCCAGTGATGAAGGTGGTTGCTCTCATGATGATCGTCCGTCCTTCCTCTTTGGACTGCAGTCCTGCTGCAGTTTGGAAAAACCTGTTGGATTAACTCCATGTCATAATATGCATTAATTCTTGTTATTTTCGTGTCGAGTAGATTGGAGTAGGCCGTGCATTTAATGCATGCACCGAGTGTGACACAGTCTTTTGGCTGTAGCTGTCTCTTTAGTTGTTGAATGACACTCCATCATTTGGACTCTCCATTGTTCCCACAGTGGTCTAAATACAAACATTCGGATTATTAATTAAGATTCTTTATTGAAGTGCTGCTTTCCATTCTGTTTCAGGCCGGCGTGTCGCTCAGCTCGATGTGCAAAGCTGCCTGCGCTGAGATTAACCTTTAATGCATAATTTATTTTGAGGTGCAATAATGAGGGCGGCCCTGCCCCGGGCCAAAGAGTGATCGCTGCTGTCACTGGGTGCACATGTCTCGATAACCTCACGTTTGGTGAATGTGGCTCCGTATGTCGTGTCAGAAGAGGACAGCAGGGGTGTGAGTTTAATGCGGCGGCATTACACGTGAACTCGTCGGGCCTTGTGCTCTTCTGAGAACATCCCGACTTGCAGTCAAATCAATGACCGGTTCTGAGTGGCTGCCAGGCCACTCTGTCAGACTGTCGCTCCTGGCTGTTGGCTCAGTGTGCGGTGACGGGCGCGCATCCCTTATAGCTACAAGGAGCGCGTCTGCGTGTGTGCGCGCGTGTGTTTTTTTTTTTTTTATCGCAATTTGCCTTCAAATATTTGCTCCTTAAATCTGCCTTTAGTATTCGGGCTGAATTTAAATGTGGATTTAAACCATTTTTGTCACTGTGACACCTGATCATTGATGCCTCCAGTCTCATTGTGTGTGTGAGAGAGAGAGATTGTGCTATTTATCAGAATCGTTGCGAATGTGTTGGCTCTTTTTCTGAGCTTCGTCCTCGCTTGCCTCATATCTGTCCCCTTACTTTTGTAATGCACTGTCAAAAAGCCGGTCAATTGCACACGATGCAGCATGTGGCCAGTGGAGTCGCTCCGAATACGTCCACCTATTTTACTTCTCGCAGCACTGTGTACTTCTCCAAAATATAAGAGCTCCAAAAACGCTGGACTATTAAAAGCACCAAGGGCAGAGTAGAGTACGTATTTTCCTTTCCCCCCAACGAGAACATAGGCCTATTAATACTTTGAGCGTGGTCGAATCTGTGAGGTCGCCAGTCACGGAGCCAGTACGGGCCAGATGCAGTGGCACGTGGCAACGCCGTTAAACGGCGACGGTTTGGGAGTCGTGAACGTGGAGGAGGCGGCGGCGACCTGCTGGTGGAGTGCATCACAGATGCCGCATTTACAAAAAGCAAGCGGCTCTGAGAAACGTCGCCCTCAGGACGAATAGGCTGACATGCTGTATTCAACGGGGTTGTGACCCCGGTGTCTCCAGTAACCATTTTATTTCCTGCTTTTAACGACGAGATAATGAACCTGTGACCGGTGTTGCCTTTTTTTCCCCCCGATCGACTCCGTATCTACTCTTGGTTTTTGGCTCCGTAGTATTCCAGTCATTTCCAGCCTTTGGTAGATCACGCGAGTAATTGGGGCTGTTTCACACTCCCAGTTACCCTGAACAGTCAATCAGTTTTGCTTGTCAATCTTGCGATAAATTTAATTGAGCTGCGCTCAGCCAAGATCTCGCGTACATAAGCATGGCAGCTATCTAAATATTAAAGGGATTATTGGCGCTGAATTCCTTCGTTTGGGCAATAGGATGAGGTCCAAGAAAATATATGATCGCAATCATATTTTTAAAGCAAAAAAATAAGATAAAAACACATTGCTGAGATGTAGGAAATATGGAAACAATCCAACAACAACAATTTTGTATGAAGTTTAAATTGTTTCTTACTCTCTGTATGATAAGCGATTGGTTTGTCTTATTAAAAACACTGCTTGGAAGCCGGTGCTTCAGTTTCCTAATCCCAGTGTAAAATTGGTCTGCAGCGGTGAAGGAACAGAAATGTCTTTGGAGCTGCTCAATAGTCCAAGTGATTTATTTCTGTCAGCCACTGACTTTCTCCTGTATATTACCTCTTTACCGCACAGAGTTGCTCGTCTGAAGTGAATATAACTGAATAAACAAAAATCAATCTTTCAGACAGAGAACTGAAAACAGCTTGTAATTTAAAAATAGTGCCAAGGCCTTCCAGCATCAAATAGTCGTAGCCTCTCGGGGGGGGGGGGGGGGGGGGGGGGGGGGGGGCGCAGCTTTTTATTTCGGACATGAATTGAAAAATGTCCAGTAAATTAGGGACATTTCCTCAGACATTCTTTTGGGCAATTAATTAGGAGGCAGGGAAGAACAATTCGGGGAAAATGCCCGGTGTGAGTTTTTTTTTTCGTTCTTTGGTTTTATTGAAATGCAGTGACTAACTAAACTTCAGCAAGTATTTAAGTGACGAGCCAGAGAATCCGAGTGACAAGCCTGTAATTTACCACCTGAAGCAGGAACTGGATGGGTCTCTGGCCGTCTCGGTAGCCCCTGCGTTTGGCACTCGTACTTATTTCTAAATCTCAGCAGGCCTCCGAAGAGTGTTTGAGTCAGTGCACATTACAACATAGACAGGTCACTGCTGCGTGTGTGCATCTTTATAAACAATATTCTTTTTTTTTTTTTTTTTATAAACAATATTTTTTTTTTTTTTTTTTTTTTTTTTTGCCGTCAGTTGAGTTATTGCAGATAAGAACTCCTATATGTACCACACTGCTTCTCCTGCTAGAGATAAGACTGAGAAAACAGGATGGACCATTTGTGCACACAGTGCACGAACAGATCGGTTCCTCTGCAGTTCTCTTTTGCCACATGACAACTGCACCATTATGGCGGCAATCCACCAAGGAGAACACCTGGCTATTTCAGGGACTGGGAGGTGGCTGATTCTAATTGCATTACAGCAAGAAACGATCAGAGGCTAATAGACTTTTGGAACATGTGCCTTTTTTTCTTTTTTTTTTTTTTTCGCTATTAAACTTAAAGGTGGAAGTGGCACTTCCTACATGCGCATTTACTTACTTCTCTACCACATTAAAGAAATACATTAAATGCATTTTCGTAACTGTTCATTTTTGCACACGCGAACAGATGCACAAATAGTAGAATATGGAGATTTGCTCATCTCTGCCCCACACCCGCAGCTGTTATCTCTTATTGACCTGGAAAATCCAGCCACTGCGGTGACGACCAGGTCCACGGTCAAACCTCCATAAAGTTTAAAGGTTATGTGGATGCCATTAGCCACCGTATTGTAACAGCGGCTACTCCTCCATAAAGTTTTAACCATCCTCGGCAAGCAGGCAGGCGTCAACATAACAAACAAGAAAGGCTGTGTGCCTTTCTTTTACGACGGCCACTTACCGCGACGCACACGAGTAAACGGAGCCCCTGCCACGGTCATCAGCCGACTGCTTTCGCGTGGTGTTTTTATTCCCGAAATGGCCACGTGTCCACTTGCTGCGGGGTTCGTCTGAGGAGCAAGTCTGTTAACTGCTAGATCTGCGGCAGAGTCTAACGGAGAGCCCTGCTGAGATGGTTCCGGTGTCCCAGCTGCGTAGCCGATAGTATCAATCAGTCAAAATGATCCATGTCTGGGTGCCGGCAGCACACTTTCCACTTTGCGATGAAATTCGTTTTTTGCCTTGTGCCTCCCCGCAATCTAATCGAGCTGAATTTGCCGCTCCGAAATTGTAGTTTCTAGGTAATTCATCTAATAATTGTAAATATCGACATCGTGAATTGAGTCCGCTTGGTCAAACAGTAAAAAAAACTTTTCCAGTGTGTTTCCCCCCCTAGCCCCATTTAAATAAGCACTTTTTGCAAATTAGCCAATCGCATCATGTAACTCCCCGTAGGCGTGGGGCAGGAGGCACGTGGAGATGGCAGCTGCTGTCTTTTCCCCCCATGCCGCAGGAAACTTTACCCTCGGGGGGGACGTTCCGCGCCGGTGGCTGATGCTCGTCCCTCTCAGATGGGCCGTCGCACAGGAGCACCAAATCAACCAGGGCGACTCAGGAGTGCGGCGAGAGGGACGCGAGCCCTCAACGGCTCCAACCCAGCCAGTTTGTCGGAAGATAAGTGTGGGATAGCGTTTTGGGTGATCGCTTTACTCCTTTAGGCCACTGAGCTCCTTGGCCGCCCAACGTGGACGTTTTATTGATATCGACAGGACATTGATTGAACCGCGTACTGTGTATGCTTTCCCGGTGTTCCCCTCGGCGCAGAAAAGGAGCCTATTAAGATGAACCGCCATCCGCAACGTGATACAGCTGGGGGCTGGACGCCTTGCTCAAGGGCTGCTCAACCACGGTGCAGCGTCCCGCCGGCGCTCCATCACACTCGGGTCAGCGCGCTGGCTTGCATCGTCCACTTAATGGTGATTCACATTTGTACTCAATACCCGTGTGCGTGCGCGCGTTTGCGTGCGTGAAGTCAGAAGGCGCGATTATGGGCCGACTTCTTCGCACACAGGCGCCTTGAGACTCTCCGCTGTCCGCCCGAATGCGGAGGAGCGCATAACTGGATTTGGCCCCGGCATTTTTAGCAGGGCTTTTTTTTCCGCGCCTGAACCTGGCAGTTGGCGTAACAGTTGGCATAGCTTTCGTGTGCGCCTACTCTCCAGTGCTCACGCACTGCCCATTCACTGTCTCTCTGCTCTTTGCCACTGGACTACCATGTGTACAACACAAGACAAATATAGCCGAGGCTTTTTACAGAAAGCAGATGGCGGGGGTATTGTGTTGACGATACTGTTATCCACTATTGACTCTCACATCCGGCCCACTCAGCATCTCTGCCTTTTTCCTCCTCCACCGAGACTCTCAAAATATTAAACATAATGGACCATTTTTGGCCTGCACGAGGAAACAAGCACCCTGTAGAGCTTAATTTCGTGACCATTCCATTTTCATTTCTTCCTCTCCTTTCTCAGCCCCCTAGCTCTCTCTCTCTCTGGTCTCTCACCTCTCCAGTTGGTAAATATAAATCCACTAATGTAGTCCAAGAGACCTGACCTGCCTTTTCTGGCCCTGGTTTTTCAAACCACATTCGCAGGAGCTCACACCTACTGTGACTTTTGTTTTCTTTTCTCTCAAAGGGACAAGTAAAGTAAAGTGCAATTATATTCAAATAGCCAGAAAGTGAGGTGCACTGCTGAGAGCGGTTGGTGGTTCCGTGATCCTGACAAATGTACGCCCAAATAGACACATTCGAATAAGAGATAGTGCAGCAAGAAGAGGCATCAAATGACATACTTCTGTGGCAAACAGGGAGAGTACCGCTAAGATTGAAACGATCATGTCCAATGACTTAATTGAGGTTGTTTGGATTTTTTTTTCTTGCCCCCATGTTGTCTTCATGGCAGATCCACTAATACAAATGTTCAGTGAATCTCAATCAGTGCGTGAGCGTGTACTGCAGGCAGTGCAGCTTCCTGTTAGTGCAGCAGTGTTTGTGTGTGTGTGTGGGCTGCTTGTTGTCTGCTTTGTGTGCGTTTTTGTGCCGTGTGAGTGTGCGTACCGGCAGTGACAGCAGGCTCATTTGCTGCATGATTATCGACAAGGTTGTTGCGACTGAGAAAAGGCCACCTACGTCCACTCTCGCTCCCTCGCTCCCCTAACTCGCGCGCGCACACTACACACAGTGTTGGTTGTTTAAGCCAATTATGCAGGCCAGTAACCTGCCATATGGCTTCTGCTATTTCAGAATCTGTAGTTTGTGTGGATGGTGTGTGTGCGTGTGTGTGCGTGTGCGTCTGTGTGCCTGTGTGTGTGTGTCTGTGTGTGCGTCTGTGTGTCTGTGTGTGTCTGTCTGTCTGGGATTACAACACAAAGTCAGTTCAATCCGAAGGCCCCAAAGCCAATGAAACAGAAAGACAATCTTTACCAGTGCGAATATCCCAGGAGCGCCTTGGCAACTCTCTGAGCAATACGATGTACTTTTAAGTTACGTTTGATGAACAGACGGGCAGATGCTGATGACGATGCCGATGGTGGAATAACCTGCTTGACATCGAGGGGTGACGTCGGAGCTACCGCCACAGACACCCGCGTGGGAATGATGGATTGGGCAGATCGGTGTTGCTGCGAAAGTCACAGGCTGTTGCTTCTGTTGTCGAAGAGAGCCGTAAATTGTGGATGTGTCGCTCCTCTGTGATGCAGAAAAGGAAAATGTTGTACAAGATTGTAACGTGGTATTTTTTAAATTATTGTCTAATCAGTTGGCGATCAAAACATGTTTTTAAATTGACTCCCTGATTCAGCGTTTATCTTACTTTCATCAAATTGAAAAAAATATACAAATTAAATATCAGGCTTCTCTATTTTAAGAAAAAAATATTAGCTGGGATTTGGGTTTTTTAATATTAAAAGCTCTGCAGATAATCTACTTATTCCTCATAGAAGAAGGACTGTCTACTGTTTTTGTGTTTAAAAGAGTATCCGGCCCCCGGCTTTGGAGGACCGCTGAGATGAGACAGTCCCTCGTGCCAGCCACTGCCCACACGCATGCATGCGCATAAATTTGCTTTAAACTGAAGAAGAAGATTTGGATGTGATGTGTGTGAAACTCAGTGATACTTCCGTGAGTACGCGCGCACGAATGTGGCCGCACGTATCGTTTAATGTAGCGGTATTACGGCTACAGTCACGGAAAAAAGTGACTAGAGATGAATCAAGCTTCCTCTCGTTGCGGGGAAAAGAAGTTCATGTTTTGGCCAATGAGCTGCTGCCGGATTACATTCATCCATCGTTCTATTCCCCTTTTTTTTCTTTTTTTTTTTTCATTTTTACACTTAAACTAAACTCTAACAACGTTTGATTGCAAGATTAAGGTTGAGGGGGAAAAAAATCAAACGAGAGCGGAGATTTATTCACGGAAGAAAAGAGCATCTTATAGCGCTCAGAGAAAATGTCCCCGAAACGCTTAGACATCTCCAAAAAATCACCTCAGTTTGGCCAAGCAGCCCATCTCTGGGAAGACTCCCATGGGGATGCTGATGATTATTATGGGTGTTTATTGCAGTCAGTGTAATAGCCAAAACTTCTCTCGTACGCCACAAATTGTAGTGCATGTCGTGCACATCCATTCTTTGCAGACTAAGGCCGGCAAGGAACTATGAATTTAAACACAATAAAACGTAGACAATTGCAAGTATAATAACGCAAATAGTATTGCGGTATCAACAGTACTCCGACAGAGTAACTCTCTGAACAGAACTCATTTATAAATATATATATATTTATTAACCTGGTCTTGCCTTGCTGCAGGTTGTTTGCTGAAAACTGGGGCAACATAAAACCCCAGTCGACACTGCCACAAAAATCGAATAGCGGCTCCACCTTCTGTGTGTGGGTGTGTGTGTGTGTGTGTGTGTGTGTGTGTATGTGTTTGTGCTCCAGGCAAGACCGTGCAACTAAGTCCCCCCCCCACACACACACACTTGCGCGCACAAACGCACATGCAGAGCGTTCGAAAATAAGCACCGAGATCATGCAGATGCATCGCAATAAACTACGCCGCATGGTCAGAATTGATCAGTGTGAGGCGAGAGAGAGATCAAATGTTGGCAGGCCCAGGTCAAGGTTACAAAACGACGTCGCAGCCCATGCTGGGCCCTTCCATGGCTTAAAATGCATTTCAATAGAGTAGTACGCAGGCTTGTAAGGCGAGCTTTGGCAGAACACCGTACAACAAGCCCATGTATGGCTTCCCCCTCATCTTAGTGTGCCAAGCCAAAGTGTTACATAACGGAGTGAAAATAATGGGCACCCTCTTCTGTCACTATCCAACCTCGGCACCGCTGTGGATGTACCGCGTCACCTAAATAGCATTGAGGTCGGTTTTATTTAGTAGCGAAACTTACCCGGATACTTGATCGGCAAAGCAACAGAGAACAGGACTGGTCAGGACTACCTGCAGCTCCAGAGCGTTTGAACTCCTATTGACCATTGTTGCAGGCCCAACTATGACGTACACCTGCAGTGAATGACGCACGCTGGGGCGGGAGGCGGAGATGATCAGCGTGAGTGACTGCTCCTGGGGAGAGGCGTGTGCGAGAGCGACCGAGGAGATTGAAAGGAGCAGTGCGACTCCGAGGTGTAGAGCGCGGCGAATGTTGCGCGGCTGAGGCCGAGACAATTGCGCTCCATTGCCGAGCGGTGGGTGTCGTTTGCGGGCCGTTTAGGGCCGCTGGCCACCGAGCTTTGCTGCCGGGTTGACGCGTCGCTTTCCGTTTGTGGCGAAGTCCAGGTAGATACGGTGGGGGGGGGCACATTAGCGCCTTTGTGTCATTTTCAGTCAGTTGTGAAGTCAAGGTTACGAAAAGAAACTGAATAAAAAGAACAAAAAGCGATAAATCCGTCAAAGGGGAGGTTTTGGCCACAGCTTTTTTTTTTTTTTTTTCTTCATTTCATTTGTGTTTTGTTGGTAATGTCCTTTACCATTTTTTTTTTCTTTTCTATATATTTTTGTTAGTTCTATAATTACATAAACGCAACACTGGCGTTACTGCTTTGGGATTAAACATGTAGACCATTTGTTCATGTTTTCAGATGTGAATACCCTCCTTCATTGTGCCCTTCTACTTTGGATCAAACCGATTAGTTATTTCTGTTTGCTATCTTCTCGTGTGCTTCAACACTTCACAGTCCTAGCTAGCTTCTGAGAGTGACATAGACCAAATCAATGACGCTGGTATTAACCACACAAATGTAGACCTTCAGTACCCCGAGGCCAAGCACCGAACCATGAGCAGCCTCTGCAAAAAAAAAAAAACCCAAAAAAAGAAAAACAAGACTGCGTGGTCCGTTGGCAGCGTAGCAAGAGCTTCACGGGAATCATTTCTGCTGTTTCATGCCTGCTGTCACGTTTCGTCTTCCCCCAAAAAACGGGGACCGGGGCATTGACTGAAACACTGACCCTGTTTTCGTGCATTTACAAAAGCTGTTTGGGGGAAAGCAATGTCATCGTTAAAAGCGCTGCCACACAGTCAGAGAGAAGGTGCGCTGCGCTTCATAGCCTTTACTCTTGCCCACCACCCTCCATTTGCTTCGTGCACCCCGCTGGCTCGGGCTCCAATCAGCCAGTTCTGGTATGGACCTGCCACTTTTCTGAAAACCTAAAATTGGCCCTACCCCCGCCGAAGGCTTGCTTGCCTCCAAATGAGCAGAGTGAAACAACTGTGCTACTGCATCTGTTGCCTTCACGTCATTGCCTCGCACGATTGCTTGGTGATGCTAAAATAAACACGCCGCTCGTCATTGGTGTGACAATCCATAGGTTTTGATTGACTTCTGAAAATTGCTGAATTGTGAACAGAACGGGATCTATTATGTCGTATAGGAGTGAACCTGTTCTCGTTCACTGACATTTTTCAACATTCTTGTTCCGACCATTGTCGAGCAAATGTTTGAGTGCGGGGTGTACTATTCATCTGCTGAGACATAGACTGATAAGTTAATTGGAGTCCTCTTAATTATTATAATACAAACACTCCTTTGGTGGTTGGGTTACGGTAGCACTCTAACCGGACTCGTGTCTCGTGCCTCTGGCGAGGTGGGTTATCATGCGACCTCAACACCAGCTGTGTCGTTCATGCATGGTACGTCAACAAACAGCTTGCTTATGAAAACCTTCCCCATTGCTCCCAACGGCCTTTCACAGGTTGCAGTGGACAAGCACATTTTTAATCAGTTGCTATTTTTGTCTATTACTTGAAAATCCATTTTGGGAGGTAGGAGAATGCACAATGTGGGCCCAATGCCAAACAAACTTGGCAACTGGCCCACTGACTGTATTTAATTTAAAACGAAAATGTCAATATTGTGGTCCTATGAGAAATGCAGCAAAAATGAATTATTTGTAAATACTCCTGTATGCCCCCACGAATAGAAGCCTGCGTGATATTTGAACTTAATTAAGCTGCATGCAGAAGACGGACGTCAAAATGGAAAGACGCATGGATTATTGGCCTTAGCCCAGCATTGGGTCAAACCCTGACCACTGCAGGATCTGTACTTTGTATGCTTCCTGGCAGATTGTCACACCATCATTTGTCTGCTGCTGGCTGTGAATGGAAAGATGCATTTTTCTCCACACGTCTACCCCGAGAATACACAACTTAAAATCACATTTTTTTTCTCTTTCTCTCTCTTGCTCTGTCTCTCTCTGTCTCACCCACCATACACACTCCCACACGCACACACACATACACCCACGCACACACCCCCACACACACACACACACACACACACACACACACACACACACACACACACACACACACACACACACACACACACACACACACACACACCTCCTGTTCTGAGTGTGAAGCATGTGTACGGTGGACATTTATTTTTTACCAGTTTTATTGCTCCCTCGATGGATTGCAGCTGTGAGCGGTCGTGTGTCTCGCTGATGATGAAAGCAGGGGGTGACTCATGCATCTATTTGATAATAATGAGCCATTGGTTCAGAGGTGTGTGTCACAGTCTGGGTGGCGAGGGAGTTCCTGCCTGCTTCAATTAAGTCCCTGCTGTTTGTGGCTTTAAAGCCCGTGGCTTCACTGTTTGGATGTGTGTGTGTGTGTGTGTGACTTAATTAGTGGCGTGTGCTTTTGGATGCTGCTGCCCGTGCACTGTATTCGGAATTTGGACCTTGCAGGTTTATTAACCTGTTCTTTTAAAGTTGTTGCCTTTCATCGACCGCCAAACCAAACACCAGTCCCACTGGTCAGGCCATTATGTTCCGTGACGGTGCCATAGCCACTCTAGGTCTAATGCTCATCAGATGCCATAAAATATGCCTCCTCAATACTGTTGTTGTGTACACACACAGGCACACATTTCAGCAGCTGCACACCTTGGCCCTCACATCTGCTTTGCCATCTTTCCCGCTGCACTCCTCTCCTCTCCTCGGCCATCAACTGAGAAGAACAAAGCTCATTTTATCAGGAAGTAAAGAGAGAGAGAGAGAAAGTGCAATGTCGCTGAAAGGAGAAAGGATCTCTATGTATATGTGAAAGAGAGGATCGATGGGAGGTGTTGACGGAATTTACACTCCTTCCCAAATTGAGAATTATCCACGAGATGAAAGTGGAATTGGGTGGGGACCATTTTACAGTGAAACCCAGATGCAAATACGGGGATGATTTGCATGCGAGCTTGATGCGCTCTTTGCCTCATATCTCCAAATATTTGATAGCCTACTTTCCCCGCAATTCTTTTTCGAACACAGAGGAAGAAATGCATTAACGGGAGGAGATTGTGGGTGGCGGTGTGTGTGTGTGTGTGTGTGTGTCTGTGTTTGTTTGTCTGGGTGGGTGGGCGGGTGGGTGGGTGTGTGTGTGTGTGTGTGTGTGGCGGTTGGCAATAATGCACAATAGAGCTAGGAGGTGTTTGTTTGTCTGGGTGGGTGGGCGGGTGGGTGGGTGTGTGTGTGTGTGTGTGTGTGGCGGTTGGCAATAATGCACAATAGAGCTAGGAGCAAACCCTTGATTTGCCAACCATAAGCAAATAATGGGAACACAAATCCTCCCTACTGCCAGTAGCTGGTGATTTGGTTTGTTTTGGCTGACTTATATTTCCTCCATGCTATCAACAAAGTGGGCCAAATACCCAAGCTCCCCCTCTGACTTGAGGTAAAAAGACATACGAGGAGAAGGAAGAAGAGAGAGTGACAGGAAACTCCATCAAGATGAACACCGTTACGAGTGGATGAGACTATGAATTGTGCATAATCGTGCATGGAAACCGTTTTAGTTGGTCGGGGCTTTAAGCACATCGCCTACAGGGCAGGGTGTAAAGTGTGTCTCGTACGTGTACGTAAAGCGGAAAGAAATGTAAAGGGTTCGCCATAAAGCGGCATGTTTTAGTTATCGTCTTGCGCAGTCAACAGTTTCATCTCGCGAGAGGGTAGATCGGTCCCCCCTTTATTTGATCAAATCCCAGCTCCCTGTTAAATGCCGAAGAGCGTTTGGCGCGGGGCAGAACGGCGGCATCGCATGCGTGGAATTAGGCATCCTCGCGCGGTCAGTTGCCTGTACGATTGGGAGGTAGGGGAGCCTCATTAATCATGTCCAGCCAATGAGGAGACAGAAAGCATTGGGACACATCAAATAGGGAAGTAGGCCCCTTCCCCTGGCTTGGTCGGACAATGGCATTTGTGACTATGATCGAGTGCGTTTGCCAGCGTGCGTGCTCGTTGAAAGTGCGCTCCTTTCAGGGGCAGCCCCCCCGATGCATCAGCTCTTACAATATAGAAGCGGCTATCCTAAATGTGTTTGCCCTTGAAGTGCCGGTGCCCTAAATATTTGCGGAGGCACATTTTAATGGGGGAAAACCAATTTAGTATGCAGCGTGTGTTTGATGATGTCGTCGGACGCTGGGTGGCAGTTCGTTTTCCCCCGCGTGCGAAACTTTAATAGATATTAAAGCACAGAAATAAAAGGGGGAAATTGGGTAAAGGATGTAACTGTAAGAGGATATTTTAGCGGCACTTACTGTCAGTGAGCTACTGTCGCTGCACTCACTTCTTTTTTTTTTTGAATTTATTTTCTATCAACCTTGATAGTCTGCAAAGTAAAATGCAGTATGTTTGGTAACGGGCCAGCAGTGCATAAAAAAATCTCTGTGAGCTAATGGGGATCTCTCAGGATCTGATGTGGCCGGTCGCCTTGAACACGTTGGGCAAATGCCAAATGTGAAAGTGAGTTGACCAACTGGAGAAGGAGGACATAATTAAAAAAATACCTGCCTGTTTTTCACCAAGACTTCATGCATGGAAAGCGACTCGTTATCAGCCAGGTCCAACCCAGGAAATGCAGTTGTTTTCCAAAAACGAACTTTACAGCGTTCCATCATTTAGTTTTACGACTCAAACAGCTCATTTAAGTGGGCAGTAACTCTAATCCTTGGCTTTTGTTATGCGCTCGATACATATATTGCCAATACTTATCTTTTCACATCCCCGGCACCCTTGTCTGTTTTAATTGTTGTTTCATTCACTTCACAGAGATGCAGAGACTATAATGAGCAGACCATTCAAAGTTGATGTTGAATATCAAACTTCATTTCCAAGTGGACAGCTCGCTCAGCATTGGCCACATTCTTTAACGACAGTATCTGCCGTATATTTAACGCTGTTTTAATGTGCTTTGGCCATACAGTGATGGCACTATTCTATGGCTCGTGTTAAATATGAATGACGCTTCAAGAATATGCAGCCATTCTGGTGTCCAAGCACAAAGCTCCGTCCTCTCTCAAACAACTATTGCCCATACCTGATGCCTTACACAAGCACCGCCTCCTGCACCTGCTTTGCACCGTTCACAACGTACACAAGCATCCTGACTCAAATTGCTGGGTGGGCCGAAGGAAGTTGGAGAGGGTTGCATTGATAGTGGAGCGACGTAATGTACAGTTCAGGCAAAAGTCATGTTATATTTTCATTTTCCTATTAGGAATAATGGTCATGTGCTTGACGTTGATTTTCAGATGGCACTCCAAGTTACCCCAAGTGACATTTGCAAATGTTGACAATTAATTGTCGAACATAACGTACGACAAAATATCCATCTTTGTTAGCTCCATTTGATTCTATCTGTAAAGAAAACGTTCAGCTCAGATGTGGCCACCACGCGTCCTCCAAGGGATTCTCTCCAAAGCTGCGGCCTGCTCAAGAGTCCCTTTGAAACTTCAGAATCTTTCGGATATAAATTCAAATCAAATTGGGACCATATCAATGAACAGTAAATTAATTCATGAATAGGATTTTTAAGTTACATTGACACAGCACGCTCCTTCCTTCCTTCCTTCCGCCTCTTGTGGCCAAGATTTCGGAGCCACAAAAGCCTTCCTGCCAAGTACTCCCATGCCGTGATTCTTTGTGGCAATCTTCGAGCTCACAGTGGCCCGGGCAAAAAAAAAAAAAGAAAAAGAAAATGGATGAGATACAGAGACTTTTTACACATGGAGGCTTGCAATTCCCTATTCTCAGAATATTTGTTCTGTTGGCTGGAAACTTGGCGAGATGTAATGCAAGTGTCTTTGGAATGAATGAATGGATTTCATTGGACTTTTGATCTAGGAACACATTCTATACTGTATAGGTGTAATGAAAGAGCGGCTTATAGTGTCAGCCTTTAGCGTTTCCCACAGCAGAAGTAACCTATTGCGTTTCCTTCTTGCTGATTTAGTACAGCTTTCAGTGTAAAGAATTCTGTTTTTGCATAGGCTTATGTCTACCTACACTTCGTCTTTACTATCACAATTTACTGTTGAGTTGGACTTCTCCGTATGCTGGTCGTGTAGAAAGAAAGTCGAGAATCTTTGCCCTTCAGAGAGAATATTCTTTAGATGTCTTTAATTCTGACCTAAAAAAAAAAAAACCCCAAAGAAAGACTATATGGGGGCCTCAATACTGTCATGTCGGCTTTATATTGGCTTTGAAGTGGCTTAACACCTCCTCTTTTGTCAGCTGTATTCCCGCTGAAGTGCTCACGGACGGGCTTGGGATGATATCACAAGGCCTCTACTTACCGCTCCTGTGATTGGTGTTTATTATCTTTGGCCCCAAACGGCCAAATGTTTGCTGGTGGTCATTTGTCAGTGTTTAAAATGAATGGGACAGTGGAAAGTGAGCAAGGTGCGGTAGTCTTCCTCCGGATGCCTTCCCCGTGGGGCAGAAAAGAAAAATGCATGATTTACAGGTTATGCGGAGGTGAAAGCAATAAGGATTGTCCTTCACAGGTTTTACAAAGCTGCCCCTCTCTCCGCTGACATAGATCAACGCAGAAATAGTGTTTATGACCAGAACCAGAAGGACATGAGTCAGGGACAGAGCCCTCTGCTGTTGGCTGAAAGCACTGCGGACCATTATGCAAGCTGTGACAGTGCAGCCACACCATGGACAGACACACATCCATAAATACATTTCCAATTCCAAGTTGTTGGAAACTGTTCTGGCCCACTTCCTGGACTGCACACATTTTGGTTCAAGACATAAAAAAAAATCCTCATTTCTGCCTTTATTGCCTAGGATTTACAGATATGTTAAACATCTTGGGACAAACCCCATGTTGCATCACAGCACATACACACCTAATCAAAGTTAAGTAAATCCAATATTTGGTGGCGTAGGCCACTTGAAGTTACTTCTACATCTGCTGATATCGCCAAATGGTGGCATTTTTCATTTGTGATGCTGTGCCGGCCTTTTACAAACGACTTTTTTTTTCAGTCCTTGTTTGTTTAGGGGTGGTTCTCCCTACATCCTACTCTGGAGGAGGTGAAAATCTGCTCTGTTGGATTACGAATTAGTGTTTGTCCTGGCCGATCTATTGTATTGGCGGTGTTTGTGGTTCATTGTCTCACTGCCTGAAGTTCGTATTAGTCTGGATGCATTTATCTATATGCTGGCAGTTCAATTGTGTCCGCAGAGGTTTTCGCATTCGTTCTGCCGCAATTACCAGACATCATCAACAGACATTGTTGAGGGTTCGGTGGATGTCAATAACTCGCTTATATTTCGGTTTGTGTCGTCCAAGTCAGGCTCAACAGTTTTTTAATTGTTTTATTTCTCCCGATAGGCCCAATTATTTTTGTTCACATGTCCAGCAATCGGGGTCGACTTTGACATGTTTTCTCCGCAGTAAAGTCACTAGATTTGGTTCCCCCGTCAACTCTCCCATGGCCTTCGTGTGCTTGTGTGAATTGTTATCCAAAAAATGCCTGCACACGTACCGCTTAAGCCCAGTGTAGATTTTTGGAGCTTTTCCTTTCTTGAACAATCAATCAACACCAGGGCATTCCGAAACAGCTGTCAGACACCTGTTCACCTGCTAAGCAGGTGAAAACACCTACAACATGGCAATTGTTGCGGTTGATTTGTGTGTGTCAGAAAGGAAAAGCTCTGTCTCCTCAGAGACAAAGAAGATGGGAGACGGGCAGAGAGAGACAGCGAAGCTGAGAGAAACGCGCGTGTTCTTGCAGGTTCCTTCTGTCACGACCGATCCTTGGACAGTTTCCAAAGGTTGTGAGAAATCCTTGAAAGAGAATGCTGGGGGAAGGTATGAATACATCTTTTTCACTCATTTGCAGCAGTCATCGACCTTGCCTTCAAATTACTTTCAAGACATAATTATTATGTTCCGTTCAAGGGGTTTATGAATAATACTGTGATTGCGATTCAAAAAAATCAATACAAAATTGCCACAACAAGCTGTCACCTGTTCACCTGCTCCACCGCCATATTTATGCAGGGTGAATAACTCTAATTTCGAGGCGGCAAAGTATGCAATTTTGTAAAAGCAGTCAAGATTATGAATTGAAATCTGTAAATCCAAAGACGTGAAGGCACATTTCCCAAGATTTTTGAATTAATCTGCACTCAGGAGGTGTATAGGTCTCTGGTAAATGAGAACATTCCAACAACCTCCCACTGATGTCGTTAAATGTGAACAAATTGCACAGTGAATACAGGTGAATATAGAGGGTCTTTGATCATTTATATCCTCCCTCCCACCCTTTTCCTTGGCAGCCGTGATGGAACACAATGAGTCAGAGGGGCTGTTTTTGCCTGCTACCTTTTTTTTATTTTCCAACTCACTCAAAGAAGTTGGATTGCATGGAGAGGCACTTCTATCGCGCAAATAAATGATGACTATTTTTTTATTCATAATTGTCCCGTCAATAAGGTCGGTCTCACTCAATCAATAATTCTGTTTGAATATATATTACAAAGGGTGGCGGCGTGTCCTCTTCAAGCTCAGTCCTGTGTGTGTGGGTGGTTGCATTTATATACTGTACATATATATGTATGTATATATATATATAGTTTTGTGTAGCTGCACATTGTCTATGCAGGCGTGATTTCCCCTTCCTGTGGGTCACTGTCACACCCGATGCCAGCTATTTGTACTGAAGCCGAGACATGTTGGACTATAGATTTACACCATTGTGCCACAGGGTTCAACAACCATGTTCCTGTGTCTCCGTGGCATCGTTATATTGGCCATTTCCAACACCTTGGCTCTCTTTTGTTCTCGCGCTCCTGACAACCTCGTGTCTTGACTACCAAGAGATCGACTAATGGCCCTCTGGTCGGAGGAGAAGGAGAGGGGCTTGATGGGCAGGGCGACACGGTGAAAGAGGGGGGAAGAGATGAGAGGAGCTGCGAGAGGTGGAGGATAGGTGTAGGGGAGCGCGGGACCATGTGGCCGAGCAACATGAAAGTGGAAGTGCGCCACAGCTGGGCTAAAGCTGGGGCGGCCTGCCATTAACAGCGCGACACACACGCAGGGTACGTAAAGCACGTCAGAATCGGTCCTGTCCTGGATTTCCAAAGGCGTTTTTCATCCTGCCATACATGTATCATATCATCACCTAAAGCGCAGAGTTTTTAATGGTTTTTGCAAAGTAACTCGGCCAGTGGTAGTACCTCATGGTCAGGGACATTTGAAATGACAAAGAGCAGAAAAAGGTGAGAGGGCATTGTTGAGAGGCAGATTAAATTGGGTCACTCAAGCTGCGGAAGGTGAGGTTCTCATCTTTACACGTGTTGCCTTTGTGCATCGTAAGCCTATAGGTCCATGGCAGGGCATTTAAGTAAAAATATTACTCGTGTTTAAATTGCATTTTTTTCTGTTTTTATGAATTTCATGCCACCATAGAGTTTCTTCCTTCCCTGTGTTAAAATGACTTTGGGCGGGCTAAATTATGTTTGCGGTCTCGAGTGCTTATCTCTTGATGAAGCGCCAATCCTAATATGTCTCTACAGTATATGTACACTGAAGCCAGTTGACATGGACAATGTGACCTGCCTGAGGTCGTGTTTTGACAATTTGCGAGACAATGATAATGTCTGTTGTACTTTTTCTAGGGAGATTTCGTTTTAAATGAATCAAGGACTACTTTTGGGGGCACCCACACTTATCATTTGAATGAATATTTCCAATGACTGCACATGTACAGTATGTCACTATGACTTATTGCTTATGCTATTTCCAGTATAATGGCATTTTATATTCCCCACTGCCTTTGGAGTCAGGAAAATAGGCTTTATTTCATTCAGTCGGTTCCCATTCACATGTCACCATCGCTTACGGGATAATAGTTACCTGCTGTGACAGCATTATGCAGCCTCTCACGGTCTCCCGCACAACGGTGTAGCCCAATTTACCACTGGTGAGGGAGAGGGTGGAAAGAGTTCCCAGCTAGTTTTCAAAACGGACAATCTAATTTGAATCAACATCACAGAGGACACCTTCCGGCTGTGATTACATTTAACAGAGAAGGCAGTGGCATTTTGGTGGCAAAGGGTGAGTGCACAGACGGAAAGGTGAAATAGTTTCAGGTTTTCCAAATTGAATCGATACACACTAATCAGCATGCTGTCTAAGTCTGATGAACTTTGGACTGATTTTAACGTAGAATGATCAGCCACCGCATTAAAACTGGTAAATGGTTTGTGGCTGATTGGTGATGCCGCAAAGTGTGCGCTCGGAACACTCTTCAGCTGGTTCTGTTATCTTGTCCTGGTTTTGAATGTCCTTTCGAACGGTCACCAATACTGCGTTCATAAAAGTAAAATATTGTTAAATAGCGGGAATAAAAATGGAAATGGGCACAACTTTCTGGTAATTGTTCCTTAAACAGCATGAAAGTTGCCATTGCTGATCTCTGAGCTGCATGCATTAACGGCCACACTGTCAAACAAGAGCTCCGCCATGAAACTGCTTTGTGTCTTCGTTAAAGAGATAAATAGACTTATGATAAACCATTTTATGTCGGTACCCTTGCACTTAGGAGCATTAAAACCCTCCCTTGTTGCTCCCCTTCACAGCTCTGTGGCGTTTCTTGGATCTGTTGTGTAACATTATCTGGTCTGAAGCCCATTATTAAATTAAACCAGCTCACTGCACAGACAGAATCTATAGAGATAAAATAGACATTTTTTCTTCTTCTGGAATCCCAGTGCTTGCTCAGTCAGAATAACTACCAAGTAAGAGTAGCTGTGCGCACAGCATGGCATATACAGAAAATCAGCACTTTATTATACATGCAAAACAATATGGACGCAACCCTGTTTTACCCTCTCTCCTATCATACCACATTATTGCAGTTATTTGTTATGCTAACCTCCAGCAGATAGCTTTTTTTTTTCCCCCACCGCCCGCCCTATTGAATATGGAAAGCAACCACCAGCATCCTGGCACTGTGAACGCGAGGAGCAGGTACTGCAAGATGTGGTGGGATATGCAAATGCCACAACCGAGGAGGGCCTCCATTCATTCAAATAACCTATTGCAAAGAAAACAATATTTCCCTGATTCTGCGATGTAAACAGTAGATGTTAAATGCCTTAAATGTATGCAGCTGCCCCTTCACTCTCTGCCAGTAAAGCGCATTCGAGCTGGTTCTCTTCTGCTTCCTGCTCAATGTGGTATGAAGTGGAGAGCTGTCTTATCTATTTTTCTTGTTCCGTTTTGTTTGTTGGGTGTCCTCACTGTGAAGTACCTTCAATAAACAGGGCTTCGAGAAAATGCATTCACTCATTCCACGACGCCTTGCCGTCGTAAATCGTGCGGTTTTCATATATGGGAGTGAACATGATTCTGTGGGACTGTCTATTCTCGGCTGATGGTCTGGGTTGCGCAGGGTCAAGAATCACATTCTGCTCATACGTTCAAGAGCGTGCGTGTGTGGCAATCATATACCGTAGCTCCCTGAACTCTGGTATACACACATGCAATGTAAACATCACATCGTGGGTTCCTGAGAGAGCTATTCCAAGCTGTACATATACCGTATGTATGTGACTCTCCGTACACTGATATCCTGGCCACAGATATGTTTTTTGGACAGCCAGCCATGCTCCAAGGATGCATAAAGAGGTGCATACAGAGCCAATGCAAAATCTCAATCATATGAAACCTCTATACTGTATGATTATGCTTGCAGAAATCTCAAAATGCCGGTTGCCAACATTTCCTTTCACCTCAATGATGAGGTAAAAGTTACGCAAGACAAGCCGCCGCTCACTCTGCCTCGAGTCTGTGTTTCTATGTGAAACATAAGCACCGAGGCGGCTCCATTGTGAGAACAATGCCATATATAACTGCCACACAATGCACTCTGAGCTTCACGACCAAACTACAGATAATTCCTGTAAATCTCGAGCACACTTTCCAACATGGTGAACACTGGGGGTCAATTCCGTACGTTCAATACATGTGTGTGTGTGTATGGGGGGGGGATGGACACATTGTTTTGACAAAATAATAATATTCCAAAAATCATGCAGTATAGTTGGACCCCAAAATAAATCCATTTGAAATTACATTTTGAAAGCCGTTTCATTTAACATTGCGCGTAGGTGTTAATTCCTTATCTTTAATGAATGAATTATGAAGCCAAATTAACATTTTAAGGACATACTTTTTTGGTCCAATAGCCACAAAACTGAAAGTTTTTTTATCCTTGGACCGTGAGATAGCCTACATGACCCAAGTTTTATTTTCCAGCATTCTAATGGATAAGGTGGGCGGGGAGGCTGGGCACTATTGTCCTTCCTCTGCTGTAACTACTTCCAAGCGAATTGCCGTCTGTCGTCAAATCACAAATGGCAGTAACTATTACCTCCATTTTCTTTTTTAAACATCATGTGCTTTTTTTCCCGATCAGAATTCAATTTTGTTCAATTGTTGTTGCCAGGCAACATCCTGCTAACAGCCAGGCAAGTTCAGCAAGTGATCACTTTTCACATGCCAAAGCAATAAAAACGCTTTTCGAGCACAGGTTAATAAAATGAACAAAAATAAGACATCATAAAAACGGTGCATTAACAACTAAAACTGCCCATAGATAGAAAACAAACAGAAGCATTTTTAAAGGGGTTTAAGAAGTTAAGAAAACAAACAGAAGGTTAGATTGTTAAGAATAAACTGTATAGCAACCATTGTTGTGCTTCGGGATAACTGTTTTTCATTTTGATTGGGAGATTCATGCATAAACACAATAAAAGAAGAGAAGGCATTATTTATAAATACATATATATATATTTGTGTTGGCAAGACAACTTATGACAGAGAGACAGAGATTTTTGACACCACTTAGCATAAAAACATCCACCGAACATCACCTGTTAATAGCCTATATTACCATATTTTTGCTCCACTGAGTGAGACCAACTCCCTATGTGGTTTTTCGTGGTGGTAAATTTCCGCCCTCGTCGGCTGGCTTCAGGGATTTTTTTTTTTCCTCTTGCCAAATTCATTCGATATAATAGAAGCGGACGTGTCCATCCCATGCACTTCGGCCGAAAGTTAGTTTGTCCAACTTCTAACATTGTGCGTGGATATACTGAATTCAATCGTAACGGTGTCTAGTGGGCACTGAGTCAATGGATAGCGTGCAGACAACCTTCAAGTAGTTGTAACCCCACAGGCGAAGCAAGTCACTGATGCTGCTCAGCGTTTGTTTTCATTCCCACCGAGTGCCATTTGAAAAATCTATGCACTTATGGTGTTTTAAGTCCTTTTAAATAGGTGAATGTAGCACTCCTGGCTTTAATCTACAGAGGACCGTTCCGATGCCGGGGGCTGTGGGCCATTAAAAAAGTTCTTTTCAACACTGTTTTAACGGTACATTTGATATATCCCGTGCTGTTAACTGCTGGAGTCCAATAATAGGCTTATGGCAGAGATGATGGCATACAGAGAGTATGCACATTGTGTGTGTCAGTCCTATATCCTTAAGCTTTGAGCCAACCTCTTTATTTAATATATTTACTGAAGCACTTGTTTTGATGTACCTGATTCCCCTCAATGAAAATGTGGCAGAATCCTTGTTCGACCAGATAGAAATAGGAATTGAGATTGTGTTTTTTTAAGACGATAAATCATGCAGCCTTTATTACTGATGTGTTGACATTTAGGCCGGACTTATTAGTCTTTTTTATTACGTAAGCTTCTCCTTTGAGAAGCCTTTTTATCTGTCTGATCTATAGAGCAAATAAGAAAATAATTAGAAGTGCGTGTGCACATTTACAAGTAAGCATCAGGTAAGGAGGCCCTTTCCTAAATTGGGCCATCCTCAGGAGCACTCCACTGCGGAGTGTCACTTCACATGAAGTCACACTTGCCTATATGCCTTCCTATGACTTATGGAGGGGGCATGAATAAGCAAATTGCAAGAGGGGCACGCTCGGGATTGTCAGCCGTAGGTGGAAAAGCGGTTTCACCCCCGATACTGTTTTTCTTACTTCATTAAATTTGGCGACTTAATTTAAACCGATCGGAACAATGAACATGCATTTTGCGTTGGGGTAGTGTGTGCAACTGCAGTGACGCACAGTCCCAAACATTCAAAGCCTCAATAAAACACACACCTCTGTGAAGTAGAAGGGGTTCAAGTTAAGTGGCAAGATTGAGACAGAGCGTTTCATCGCTGTGTATCAATGCAATTCCTGAGCCGCCTTTCAGCACCGCCCTACTGGACAGCTCCAATGCTAGCCCACTAGTTTCAGCACCATCGCGTGATGACAGCTTCCCGGAAGGCATTACTTGACTTTCAGGCAAACCTGCAGCAGCTGAAATGCTAATCATCATCCATGGACGGATAGACGAATGTTTCCCAACGATGGCTCGCTCCAGCCTTTGATAATTGAGTGTTTTTTTTTCTCACCAACCTAGGATATTTTCCAATATTGTATATTGGAGTGGAGTGCCCACCATTACGTTATTACAGTGGGAATATGTTTCCTTCCGCGTTTGTGCTCGCCAGCCCGAACCATTATATATTCAAGGAGATGTGGAAAAAGGCATTGAGGAAATGAAAGGAGGGGGATGATGTGTGCTCCTGTATAATTAGTGCTGAGAACCTCCTCTCAGCCCCCGGACTTAAGTTAAACACCCCAAATGCCCCAGGCCAAGATCTACCTCCTCTCCTCAGTCGTTCTCACGTTTTCTCAATCTCCCTGCCAATAACTGCTCTGTCTGACCCCCCCCCCCCCCCCCCCATCTCCCTGCCAATAACTGCTCTGTCTGACCCCCCCCGCCCCCCTCTCAATTCTACCCACCTATTTCTTTATCTCCTGGGTTAAGGGGAATAAAAGGGCTATAAAGGGATTTCAGTTTATCACTCACTTCAAACATTTGATAGAGGAGTGAATACATTACTAATTGATGATTGGCAAACTGGCCGGTAATCAAGATTTTTAACAAACTCTTCTAATATGCAAATTCTACAGACAAAGAGAGCTCAACAGAAACGAGCCGCTCAAAGCTTTGAACACTTTCCCTAATATTCACACAGTGCACACCTTTATACACGCACCGTATTTGAGTAAGGAAGAACTCTTCCCGTTTTTGCTTTTTTCACTTCATGCCTTGTTAGGTGAAGCACCTCTGACACATTGCTAGATAAACCCAATATTTGAATAAATAAGAAAATGCCTCCAATTATTAGAGAAACTGTGATGATTACATTTTTGGCAGGTTGGATGACAAGAGGGCACAGCATTGCTGGCCGAAGTGAAATTGTCCTTTTCTGTGTGGTGCCCATTCTTTTGTATATGCCTGTTCATCAGAATGTGTTCACCAATATAATTGAATAGGGCTGTGTAATGGATTTTTAAGTGCAAAACACCTACACGCTAAAAGTATGAGTAACCACACAAAAGGAAAGAAGGGTTGATTATCAAGATCTTTCTACTTAGCTTGTCCTGATTCTTTTTGGATTTGCTTGACACAAATGTGTGTCTGTTGATCTTCGTTATATTTAGTGTTCCCGCGTAGAATTGTCTCTGTGGGTTGTGAGTGGCCATTTGGGAAGTGTCTGACAGTACTCGGGTTCAGCAGTTTCTGTCTCCTTCCTTTGGTGGTGCACGCAGGCTAACACGCATACATGCGCACAAACAACACCTCGGAGGACTCACACACGATAACATTTTGTCATTTACTTCTTTGCCACATAATAGCTTTAGCAGCAATACAGAGAGACAGGCCTGGTTGCTTTCTGCAATGCGGTAAACGTCTGACATTCACTCGCATACACATCCACGGCCACATACCTCCACAGATACACACCGTCGTGTACGTTTACTTTATAATGCCAGACAATGTCCTTGAGAGATTTTGACGGCACTCACTTTGTCCTAAAAGCCACCTGGCTCACACCTGAACTACCTTGTGGATGCCTGTCTGCTTTTTTTCGTGTGCGGTCGTCCGTGTGTGTGTGTGTGTTGGGCGGGCGGGGGGGGGTTGGTGGTGGTGGTTGTCTCGCTCTCTCTCTCTTTAGGTAAGTTAAGCTCATCAGACGCACCTATAGCTATATAAGCTATAGAACCCATATAAAAATCTCACTTAGACTCATGCTGTCCTTAGGAACACTTAGGAAGGTGACCTTTCCTTCTTCCTGTAAATGAGAAGCACTCATTAACAAAGGAGCACACAGAGTTTATAAATGCCACTTCATTGTGGCGAAGGAGAAAATTGTACGATTATTTGGAAGTTTTCCGTTTCCAGTGTTATTACTGGTGACAAAAGCCCCCCTTTTGGGATGTCTTCCCCTTCACCCCTGCCGCTTCTAGTTTCTTTTTCCTGTGTTACGGGAGCTGATGTTTCACTGAGTCACACATCTCTTCCCCTTTAACAGCATTAATGAACAAATGTGTCACATTAATGACTCCCTGGCTGTACAGTGGCTTCAGGAAGTATTCAGACCTTTTTACTGTTTGCACCCTATAATGTGTTGTGAAATTCATTGTAAATCTGCTCTCGGTAACCATCAAAGACAAAGCAAAAACATATCTAAAAATGCTTGCAATTATACTATATCTACTTCTTCCTGTTTTATCTTGAGATATGTCTTGAACTTCATTTCCTATGACACGTTGAATGGATTGGTCATTGTTTTTAAAAAAAAGAAGACGAAAACCAGTGACTTCATGGTGCCACAGCTTACACTGTATGTCGGGATTAAAACCAAGCTATGACATCCAATAAAATGATTCCAATAAAATGATGGCAAGGCATAGATCAGGGAAAAGGTATCAAATCATTTCTACACCATTTTAGTGTTCCCAGGAGCACAGTGGCCTCAGTGATAATGAAATGAAATGGGTTGGGAAACACTCAGGCAAAGCCCTGACCTAAACCACATAGAACATCTGTAAAGAAAGGGACCTAGTTTTTATAGTTTATACTTAACTGTGACATTTCAATTGTTTTAAAACTGAAAAATCTGTTTTTGCGGCTGCGTGGATTTGTGGTAAACAGAATTGTACTTTGCGGAGTTTCCAGCGCTATTATAGTTAAAATATAGCTGATACTTATTCTAGGTTTAACTTGTCATTAGGGCTTATTGAGTTTAGGTTGCAGTGTGAAGAACTGCAAACATGTCAGTCTGTTGTTAACACAAAATAATATACGCAAAAAAGGCGAAGAGAAGATTTATCCATTTTCAGTTTTGTGTGAAGTTATTACCAATGAGAGTGGAGAAAAACATTTATTTCTGGTGGTGGCCATGGCTTCCCGAAAGAACGAGACAAAACCTGTGTTCCCCAATGGGAAGTCAGGAGTTTTGAAAGATTTCAGGGGATGATGGATAAATGATCCCTCTCAGAAAGAAAAGCGGTGGCCCAAAAAGTAAAAAAGTTACCAAAAGCTACCGGAGAGTTTCAATATCCGGGGTGTAGGCATATGCATTTCACAATAATATCATTTATACGGGAAAACTGCTCCATTCTCGGTGAAATTCATCAACTTCTTTGTGAATGATATAAACCATGCGCCACCATCCTAAAATGACACTTGAGATAGTGGAGCTTGTACAGTGTGTTTAATAACACCCCCAGTTATACAAAATAAGCGTTTCTCTCGCCCGTGGTCCCCTGCCAGGCACACCGTGTGTACGCGTATCCATTGGGGTCGGGGCATACGCACCCACTCGTCAGGACCCAACGCCGCCCTCGGCTCCCAGTACGCCACTGAGAGAGGGATTACAGGGAAGGATCAGTCTTCGGCCGACACACAGGATAGATACGGCGTGTCCACTGTCCCATCTGCTTGGAGATTGTTTCTCTTTCAAATAGGTGATTTTCAGATTATGCATGAACCTCGCTGCATTGGGATGCCATCGCATTAGTGCGGTTCAAGGTTACACTCTGTCAGTGTCCTCGCGCAGCGGCGCGGCGGCCAGTTTTCCCGACGTGTTCTAATTTTAAACATTTCATTCCGGAGGCTTCCCAACCAGAAGATGAATGCATTTTTTGAAACGACTGATTCAGGTCCTGAACTATATAGCTTACGAATCCTCATTAATAAATGAATATATATATATTTTTCATAAAGTTGTATTTCCGCTGAAAGGTAAATTAGAGATCGTAATTACAAAATGATTTACGTGCAGGCTTTTGGGTAAGAAAATCTCATTGGGCCATTAATTCAATGAGTGTGAGTTCCTTTGACTTTGTTTTCCATATGAGTGAAAGGCTTAAAACTCATGGTGGTTAATCAAAGCTACAGCATGCGTGCCCTGAATGGGATATACTGTTTTCTTTTTTTTTTACATTTAAATGAAACAATATGCAAAATCTCTCCACCCTTTTGACAGTGTACACCATTTCCAATTTCTCCAATGTGGTCCAGACCACATTTTGTAAATAGTATTATTCTAGGAGAAGCCCAAACACTGGATATGGCTTCATTGTAGTATTCTATCTGGTCTATAGCTTCCGAAACATTTCGGTTGGCATTACCTTTGGCTTTTTCCTCTCGCTGTATTTTCAGCCTACAGCTCACTTGCTGAACAAGAGATCTTCCCCTTCAATGTGAGTGGTTATGTAAACACTTAATAATAAATCAATAGCATTCAAAAAAAAAAAAAAAAAAAAAGTGAGAGCAGCTTTCGCAGTAGTATCAGTATCACTGTCACTTTAATCTCCCGTTCCTTGAATGCATACAAAACAGTCTTTCTGATGGTAGCCCGCGGCTGCCGGCCCTCCTAATCCCTAATCCAAGGTCTGGGGCAGATTAAGAGGAACCCTGGGGACTTCAACCCTACAGGGAGGCAGGGGTGGATAAACGGATGATAGCCGGCGGTTGCGAACCGAAAAGATGGACAAAAGGATGGGAGGACAGTGATGGGGAATCAAAACAAACGCTGGAGATGATGGAGAGGGGAATGGACCTTTGGAAATGTCAAAATCACTCTTCTGCGGGGAGAACCCTAGTGATGAACCAACTGGCAACCCAATCACAACACCTGGCAACCCTAGCTCTTGTTGCATTAGGAGGCAGACACGTGAGTCCAAAGTGTCCATGTGAGGGCTGAGGTTGGCAGAGGAGCTTGATCTTCCTCCGTGTTTGACATCCCACAGCATCCCTCCATCTCTTCTCTCCTTCTCCAAGGTACATTTCAGACGCCCCGGCTGCTTCCTCTTTCTTTTTTTCTCCCTCTCTCTCTCTCTCCCCTTGGCCACCTCCATCTCTCTATCTTTCCCTCCCCTCCCCCCCCCCCCCCCCTCCCCCCCCCCCCCCCCCCCCCACACACACACATGGACGCGGCATAACTCCTCTTCCCCAGCCAACGTGCGAGCCGAGGCTGACGCGCGTAGCCGCATACGGAGTGCGGACCGCGGAGTGTCGTTGCGCGCATCCTCGGATTGCTCTCTCTCTCTCTCTCTCTCTCTCTCTCACACACACTCATTCTGCTCCTTCCCGAGACGCAGAGCATACGCGCGGCTGTGGAGCTCTCTGGTAGAAACACCTCTGCCATCTCCACAGGAAACTAGAGAGGATTTCCCCCCCCCCCCCGGAATATGGTGCCTCTTTGTGGCAGTGCCCTGTGACGAGGCTTTTTCCATCATGTGGCTTTTCTTCCCCTTGTAACCAAAGTGGTCTCCGTGTCCTGGCGGCTGTTCTGTTCACAGAGAGGGGGCCAAGTGGAGGGAAGAGAAAACAATACAATACAAAGCCCCTGGGGGGGAAAATGGAAGTTTTGGCGTTGGCTTGCTCCACTGAGGCTGCCGCCGCTGCTGCTGGTGATGATTTGGTGATTGGCGCAGGGGGGGAACTGCGTCGCCTGGTCTGAAGAGGCTGGGATTCTCGGGTCATTTACAACGGGACCTGCTTTTCAACATATAACACGGCGTCCTCCTCCAGACGTTAGTGCATGGGCACCGATTTGGTTCCTCTGGATGAGCGGTCACCTCCTCCTCAGTTCGCCCTAACGCGTCGGCGTTTGGATGCGGTTGGATTGCTCTGCGGCTCCGCGTGTCTCCGCTCGCCCAGAATATGATTTAATGCTGGCACGGATTTCCACGGGGCACCCGTCTGTTACCACCCAGGAATCTGTACCGATTTCCCCTTCCACGGACAGGCACCATCACGGTCTAACGTCAAGTGCGGAGCGTGTCGAGGCGCAGCTTACAGGGGAATTTCCTTTGACCGCCCTAGAGATGGACTAAAAAAAAAAAAAAAAAAAAGAAAAAGAAAAGAGAAGCCTCGGGTTTTTTTTTTCTTCGGGATTTAAACTCTCTCTCGCTCTCACTCATAGAGCCGTGTTGTCTGCTCTTTTTTTCCTCTCAGATTTGGGCAGGAAATATATGTGGACAGCATGAAAGTTATCTGGGCTGTGTTGCTCGTCGCCGTCTTCGGGAGCCAGGAGTGGAAGTCGGTGCTCTCTGATTCAATCATCCACATCGGTGAGTTACTGCGCTTTTTTCCCCGGGGCTATAATTCCCAGGCACAATAAGGCTCTCTGTGCGCCTCTCGGGGAAACTGATTGGAGGTCTCGGCTCTGATATCGCTGCGCCGCTTCAATCACTGGCCATGCCTTTGCGCTCTGTGTTGAAAAACGGTCCCTCGGAATATGGACATTAGGGTTGCAGATACGAGGATTTCATGGGCACATCCTTTTGTTTGCCGCTCAGATAGCAACATCACACATCTGTTCCTCGTCCTTCTGGACGTCATTTCATGTGAAGTTTGCGTTTGAGATTTTTTTTCTTTTTTTTTCTTGGATTATTGCGCATCAAATACACACTGTTAACCTGCAGTAGCACACCATAGTCATCTTATCCCAGGTGTTTGTCACCAGTTGTCTAAACGAGCGTTTAGGTGGGCAATGGCAATGCGGTGTTTCATTTAAACGTCATGTTAACTGGCTATGTGGAAAACGAACCGGAAAACAAAAAAAAAAAACAGGTGGTTCAGGATCGTGTCCTGTGTCGTGGATGCCGGCAGATTTCCTGCTCGTGGATTTCCCTCCAGCATCGTCGTGGCTTTAGCCGTCTTCCATCGTGAGCCACTGCAGTGCCAGGAGGAGAAGAAGAAAAAAAAAAAACACTTTGAACCCCTAATGTCTTTTCTGCCTTCCACCACCACCGGCAAAGTGTGGCACTGTTGTGTTGAGTGTGATGTCGACATCGGGGAGCGGTGGAGGAGCGCCTCCGGCTCCGGCTGTGGGTTAGAGAGAGAGGTGGAGAGGGATAGAGAGAGAGAGAGAGAGAGAGAGAGAGAGGGAGAGGGAGAGAGAGAGAGAGAGAGAGGATAGGGATGACGCTGGAGAGCGTGTCTTGCAGGATGAGGACACGAGGTGGTGGTGGTGGGCTCACACAATCAACGCACGACTCGGTGGCTTGGAATGGGCCAAAGGAAATACAGAGTGCATTGTGTAGGTGCGTGCGCGAGAGTGACGCACACTCAGAGGCACACGCGCCTGTTCATGTCGTTGACCCCCCCCCCCCCACACACACACACAAACACACTCACACTCTATGGCCGTGGACGCATTGCTACTGTGTATGCAAGGCACCACAGAGCACTAATGTCAGCCACTGCATCATGCTGCCAGGGAGGGAGGGCTGACCTGTTGGATGTGTTTAGATCCTGACAGACTCATTTACAGACCAGAGCCCGGGATCCTTTTAGCGTCCACCTCTAGTCTCGATTTGCAAAGAGCCGGATCGGGGTCAGAGTCTTCTGAAGACCAAGCCGGTGCTCCAGATTTACAACTGTGGCATGACCAGCCGAAAGTCGGCGGTGGTTGCACATTATCGCCACCTGGTTGAAACCTCTTGGGCAAGCCTAAATTTGTCCCGATTATTACCAGCCCGCTTTGAACCTTGGCTGGGACCGGGTTTCCAAATGTAACCGCGTTTTTTTTTTTATGATTTCAAAAGATAATATCAATAGGTCGGAGGGGAAGGATTGGCCCAGAACGGTAGGGCAGCTGCGGAGCGTTGTTGAAGTCGCGCGTGCTCGTGGCCCTACGGGGGCCGGCACTGTAGTGCACTGTTTGGACACATCTCCCCGGGACTGAAACAGTTGGATCCCTACACTAGCCACACGCTCTGCGACAGTCTCGCAGCAAGACACTGAAACCTCCCCTGCTCACTTTTTCCCCCCCGAGCATCGTTTTGGAGGCGAGCGCGAGCCACGTGACCAGGACCCCCTGGCTCATAAGACAGTTTTAGGCTGAGCAGGGCTGCAGCGGCGATGTGCAGCCGCGTCGGCCGCCAGCCCGCTGAAAGTGGGTCAAGGTTGTCCGTATGTACGCCGACCGGTGTGTCTGTTCCAGGTACATCCGGATGGATGTGCAGTAACGCACTCTAAGTGAGATTTGCCCGACACTGTGAGTGCTCATCAGCGGCACACAATCGGTGCTATTCAGTGCTTCGGTTTGTGTGACTGTCTATGCGCAAAGAGAATGCTGCTGAACGGACAGCTTGATCGTACTACAGCACTACGTGAGTGGAAGGAAGGGTTTGCAGACACGGGATTTACAGAGGTAGAGGCTTGCAAATCACCCCTAGTTTTGCAACACAATCCATACAAACCCCAGGTACGTGTTTGAGCGTGAAAATTTAGTGACACGGATAATGAGGAACACCACCGCTTTCCCTCGTCGACCCGGTTGTGGAAGCCAGGCCAGCGAGCGCTTTCCAATTAGTACAATAGACAGGGAAGGTAATGTATAGTTTACTGGTTCCTTGTTAGTTGCATCTCCCCCGTGTCCGTGTGTGTGTGAGGACAAAAAGATCAGTGTGGGCGGCTGGTGTGATTTCAGTCGCTGCGTCTCCCCCCCCCCCCCCCCCCCCCCCCCCCCCTGCGTCCCCCCCCCCCCCCCCCCTCTCCCCGCACCTTATTTCTAATCGATAGTTCATTTCCCTGCTAGCCACAAGTACTTTGAATCACAACAGAAGGTTATCACCCCCAAAACAATGCTCTTTTTTTTTTTTTGCCTCATTTTTCACCCTCTCTCACACGCCATCCCTCACCCATCAATTATTCCTCCGCAGGCCTCAGGAACAACGGGGGGGTACACACGGTGGAAACAAAGGAACTTTATCTCCGGCTCTTCTCGCTTTCTTGTGTTTTTTTTTTTTGAGCATTTCCCAAATGAGCATCGTTGGATAGAAGTAACTTTTTTTTCCCCCTCCAACATTTGCTGTGTTGACCTGTCTCGCTGACTGTGCGGCGCGTGCGTCATATTTAGTTAGGGTTGCATGATGGGTAAAAAAAAAGAAGAAAAAAAGTAGCATACCCGGCAGGCACATCACATTGGCATGTCGGAAGTAATCCCCCCTTTAATCTCTAAGTTGCCGCTAAAGATGGAACGAGGGAAACAGAGGGAGAGATGGACGGGCTGAGAGAGATGGATATCCGAGGCAGAGGAGATGGGAAATGTTCGACACAGTCATCATCTGGCGTCTTTAGTGAAATCTCATAACGAGACTGCCATTACATTGGTGACGGTAACAGTAGTGACCAGCTGTTTTCATCCGGCCTCGTTCAGGCATTAAATAATGCGATTGAGCTGCTGGAGAGCGGGGCGCCATTGCCTCACCCCTCCCTCCTTCCCTCTCTCTTCTCCTCCCTCCCCTGTCCTCGTCCCTCTTTCTCTCTCTCTCTCTCTCATGATCAGCATGCAGAAGGAAGAGGAGATGGGGTGTGTGTGTGTGTGTGTGTGTGTGTGTGTGTGTGCGCGTGCATGCGTGCGTGCGAGCGTGCGTGCGTGTGTGTGTGTGTGTGGGGGGGGGGTACTTTCCTCTGGGCTACAAGTCGCGTACTGCATGGCAATGGCTCTGTGCATCAAGGGTGCAGTTCGTATGGGATCTGCATGTGTGTGTGTGTGTGTGTGTGTGTGTGTGTGTGTGTGTGTGATGTGTGGGCATGTATTGTGGCTGGTAGAAAATCCTTTCTGCTCAGAATCCCTTCTTACATGAAGCGAGAGAGTCACCATAAAGCAATCAGTCAGAGTAATTATGTGTAAACACACGCAAAAAGAAAAACCAAACACTTCATCTGTAGAACCAGCCCTTGTGGAGGATGTTTACCATTTGGCTGGCGGTGTACTAAAAATAAGTCGGGCCATGAACTTTGTTGAATCATTGAACAATTATATTCATTACTGTCAGCTCATTAAAATAAAAGAGACAAAAAAAACAAACAAACAAAAAAACCCCAGAACACTTTGGAACTTTCCTGCTGTGACAATGAAGAAATACTGAGTGTGGAAAAAGAGGACAAAAACTCCGATACTGCAGGGATTTGGACTAACGGACCGCTTTGCCTCTGCAGTAATTAAAAAATAATAATAAATAAAAAAAGTCTTTCCTCAACATCAAAGGCAGAAAAGAAGGCACCCGCGTAGGTGCGTGTGAGAGATGCACACACACGCATATACAGTCCGTTATTTCTTTTTTCGTGGTGCCACTAGCTGTGCGGTGCGTTTTATTGCTCAGTGCGCCAGAAGCTGGTAACCAAAAATCCGTCATGTGTGCGCTCCAATATTGGGCCAACGGGTGACATACAGTACGACTAATTACTGACATCCACTCAGATCTGTTTTACAGTGCGGCTTCAGCTCTTGCGCCGTTGCTCGGCACCCACAATTTGAGCATGAGACCTTTTTTTGGAAAACTTTAGTGGAAGCTCAAGGGACAGCTTGACGTAAACGATTGTCGTCTTTCTACCTATTAGTGGAACCTGTTGTGTTCTTATTTTGGAAGTAGAAACAAGGATGAACCGGAAACTTCTCTCAATTAAAGGTTATTTATCAATAAGCTGTGAAATGATCTGTAACACACGCACACACTCAGCTGCGGGGTACCCTGTGCTACTGATAAGAAAGAGACAGGCAGTTACTGTCTCCTCCCCAACAGATCCCACAGAATAACACCGTTTCTTTGTGTTACATTTGGTTTTAAGTCTTCCAGGTTGGGGTGTTGTCTTGTTCTTGATTGGAGGTCTTAGTCCATGTGGCTTTCTTGTCCTATCATTGTCCAGTGTCCTGTGGACAATGTTCCTCCCAAATAGAGGACCTCAGGTCATAGTCCAAAGCTCCTTCCCTTGGCATGTGTAAATCAGCTCCCGTTGTATTTGTTTACTTAACTAAGTGGTAACCACTCCGAAACCTATTGCATAAATTATTGCCCCCATAATGTCCGGTTCGTGAGACCCCCTAAATACCTTCATTGGAATGTGGGCAAGTTGGTGAACACTTCATTGATCATTTAGCAGGAAAACGATATAGTGAGTATCTTAGTGATAGAAAGGTTTAAGAAGTATTCAAGATATAAGTATAAACAGTATACAATTATAAAGGTATAAAGGGCTATGCTTATTTGATTATAATAATTCCTCAAATCTCAGGGGAGCTGTGGAAAGCTCACTTGAGTTTTTTTTTTTTCTTTCTCTGGGGTGCTATTCTCTACGTTTCCATGTCGAAGCCTTCCCGACCATTTTTTGTTGTGCGTCTCCCTATTTAGTGTTTCACCGCGGTCGCCTCCTCCTTTGGACCGCCGACCTCTATTTGCGAAAGCGTGTACGTGTGTCTTTTAATCTGCAGTCACACACCGATTCCGTAGGGTGGGTGCTCGGCAGCGTGCACATTAAATGCTTCCTATATTTAGCAGCAATGTATCCATGAGCGTTTACAGCTGTGCCGGTCCATGCTATCTTTGATTAGATAGATTTGACACCTTAGATGCCTGTGTCTATACAGACGCAGTATATCTATATACAGTATATACATATATATATATATATATATATATATATACACACACACACTGTATACATAATCTGTGCATCTTCTTGAGAAGGAAAGAGGACAACAGGAGGTCTGACGTTTGGGCCTGGCCACTGAGGCAGAACCCTTTAACCGGGCCACAGAGACAGAGTGTGCATCTGGGTGTCTGTGTGTGTGTCTCTGAGGCTGACATGGACTGACGGGGAGCTGTGAGAAAAAGGTTTGATAACTTGCCTGGAGAGAGACAGTCGTGCCGAAAGGTGCTTCGTCTGGCTGCAGAAAGTCTCTGTTGCAGGTAGAATAGACCAGATGGCCTGGCGAGGACTGGTACAGCGCAGGCCCCTTGTTCCCGGATGATTATATTGTGCGTTTGTGCTTATCCGACACACGCAGAGCCACACAAGCTTAAAGTCACCTAAGGACAAGAACCTTTGTTGTTTGCCGAAACAAGTGTCACCCTGCTTTTTGTGGAGATTGATTAGAACCACTTCTGTGACTACAGAGGCATGCATATAATTTATACCAACACACACACACACACACAGACACACACTACTAAATACAGATCACCAAACACCACATTAAGAAACACTTTTAAATTGGATTTAAGCTATGAACGAAATATAAAGAAATGTAAGCGCACTCGTCTTATATATCTATATATAGATATAGATGGATATTATCACGTAACACAATTTAGCCGGGATTTTTCCTTTTAGTTTTTTTTCTACAAACTCGCTCCTCGTATTGTCAGGTCTCAACTGCGACGATAATTTCTGCAGCCACATGTAGGGAAATTTCCCAGCGCTGCTCTCATTGTCTTATGACTACAGGTGTTTCATTAATTCACCGGAAAGTGCAGAGAGCGCTGCTGGCCACCTATCAACTGCCATATTCTCCTGTGACACATCTCACACCGTAAAATGTAGCTACCCATATGATACATCACTGTCTCTCCATCGGCCCCGTGACGCTTGTGGCGAGGTTTGGTAGAGGACACTTGTAGTTTCGGCGCAGTAACGGGATTGCTATGTTCCGTTTGTCTTTTTGTTTCATCATCGAAATTGTGCGACTTTTTTCCGGTGTTTTTTTCCTTCCGTGACTGCCCTTATCTTCTCTCCCTCTCTCTCTCTCTCTCTTTCTCTCGTCACCACCTCCCTCATGAAGTCTAATGTGCTAGGTGACAGCAAACAGGCGTCTGAGCTGAGATGTGTGGGGCGCGTTGCAAACCACTGTCGCGGAGTGGCCATGTGCCGCTTGTCGTTTCTGCCGTCTGCATGGGCCCATCTGGACCGGAGCGGTCAATAGTGTTCCTGTTGGCTCTGAAGAAGGAGAAAACAAACGAACCGAGTGGAGAGATGGGCAACGGCGGATATTCACGCGGATTTTGGCTTTTGTCGTGCGCTCATGAGGAGGAACACGCCGTTTTTCGTACTCGCCTGTTTTATTAATCACGCCTATGAAATTAGAGACGTTAAGCTGCCATTGAACTTCTTGAGAGGTAGAAAGTGAGAGTCAGAGCGCGGATTGCGCACATGGAAGAAGCACATTTCCCGAGGCTAAAAGGCTGCAGTGTGAAATGATTAATGGCGGCACCGCACGCAGTGCAAACAACATTAGGCAATAATAAATGTGTGAGACGCACACGCACCCACACCTACACACACACACACACACACACAGACACACACACACACACAGTAGGGGGCTAGAGTTGGCTGTGTTGGCCGTTCTACCGGCGCTACGTGACGAGAATGCGAAACAGGTCTAACTGTGTTTCCCCTAGATCCTGTTGTGGACATGCTTATTTGATTTGCACGTCTTCAGAGTCTGAACCGCAATTAATAATCACATATGGAAAAAAACTCAAAACTTCACGTCGATGAATCCTCTAGATTTGGAATCATTCAGCGTGGCGAGAAGGACTCAGTGGTTGTCCGACAAAAATGGGCTCCAGAATGTCTGTTTCTATGCCCTCGGGATGGTGTCCAGTTTAACCCCAGGAATGTCCCCCGAGCAATCTTGCCTCGTTACCCTTCTGACCTCCCCCCTCTGCGACCGACGTGCCATCTTTCTCTGTGACACACACATCGATACGTGATGCATCAGATCTCACGTACCCTCACCCTGGCTGAGGCTCAGTCAGCTGCTGAATGTGTCCGGGCGGGTCAATAGCCGTTGGCAGGATTTGTTTCCCCTTCCAGATTAAAGCTGCTGTTTCCTTCTGAGGTCTTTTACCCCCCCCGGAACGGATGTCATGGAGCTTTGCAGATATTGGCCCAGCTGCATTTTCCTTCCAAACTATCGCAAATACTTATACTGCACTGATACTTATACTACGGCCGTGCACAGGAGCTCACTCTTTTAAACACTTCACCCATTCAGTCCATTCATCGATGGACACAATCTCTGAGGTCATGGATGGAGGATGAGGCCCTCCTCCTGACTGTTCGATTCCTGAAACAATCCCAGACATCATTGACGGGTCTTCATTCTTTGCTTCTGTAACATTGTATATTTCATCAATAATGTGTAAGTCGCTGCTTTTGCGCTGTTTTTGTGAGGCGAGATTGGCGCAAAGCTGTTTCCCTACTGGTTATTCAATCAATCAGCTCATTGATCGGTTTGCAGATATTCTTGAAACGGCTATCACCATGACTGGGAGACACGTCGAACAATTTTTTCTCTCCATTTTGCATATACCGAACATGGTGTCCCCAGGGCACGTATACCTCGTTTGTGGCTCTTCGTGAGTCTGCAAGTGTTTGTGACGTAATTCAATGCTTTAGAATGGCTCACAAATTGGTATCCTCAAGCAAGTCGAAACTGAAACTGCGTTACTTACCGCGGTGAATGCTATAGGGACCGGTGGAGATGAGGCTGGCTTATTGATTTACTGCATTTGCTTTTTGTCCTGATTGCACAGCCGCTGTCATAGTTGCAGCATCCACCTTAGAAGGAGACAGTAGTGAGTGATGTTTTGGCAGCGTTGTGCGCCTTTATCCTTTTCACACGCAGAAGATGCACACGTCCCGTGGAGCGTGAATAGCTGCCGAAGCGCCGGGGATGAGCCAGAGGAACGAGAACAGGCGCCCTCCAAAAATGTAGCTCCTTCGAACGCGGCTTTATGACACATCCTCATGTGACGTGTCAAACCTTGACCCCTTTCTCAAGCAGCCCCCGACGTACTTAGAATGCATGTGTACAGGTAATGCAATGAGTTTTCATCGTCATTGGTATTCCGGTAGCGTCTTAAGATTAAGATTGTTTTTGAATTCATTAAACAATCTGCCTTTTAAGTTTTACGCAAGTAACATGATAATGCCTTTCCCAGGGAAGCCCCTAAAGTAACCTTAGAAGGAGACAGTAGTGAGTGATGTTTTGGCAGCGTTGTGCGCCTTTATCCTTTTCACACGCAGAAGATGCACACGTCCCGTGGAGCGTGAATAGCTGCCGAAGCGCCGGGGATGAGCCAGAGGAACGAGAACAGGCGCCCTCCAAAAATGTAGCTCCTTCGAACGCGGCTTTATGACACATCCTCATGTGACGTGTCAAACCTTGACCCCTTTCTCAAGCAGCCCCCGACGTACTTAGAATGCATGTGTACAGGTAATGCAATGAGTTTTCATCGTCATTGGTATTCCGGTAGCGTCTTAAGATTAAGATTGTTTTTGAATTCATTAAACAATCTGCCTTTTAAGTTTTGCGCAAGTAACATGATAATGCCTTTCCCAGGGAAGCCCCTAAAGTAATGTCTTATTACGCCGTACGCTGGAGCACAACCGGTTCTTGTTGCGCTGTGGGTCTGTTATTGAGACGGCATCATTAGAACCTGTCTGGCTGTGGACGGCCCTGTGGGCCCGCTCTCTCTCTCTCCCTCTTTTTTTTTTTCCCCAGCCTTCTTGCTTTTCCTCTTGCTCCACTGTCTCAGTGTCTCTCCCCCCCTCATATCCACTTTCTTCACTCCAGGGCCCGTAAAACTGCCTGCCGACCTTTAATCACCGTCTGTTTTTCAAGCTTAAATTCGTGCTTCTCGGCGAAGGTCTCGAGTGCATTCCGCCAGTTAGCGGCTCCGCAAATGCTCAGTGCCTTAGCATCTCTCAGACGTACTTATTTATACGGTCTGGAAGCCGGGAGAGGGCCGCAAGTAGAGTCGAGACCTGTTGCGTCTCTCTGCATTATGCGCAGAAGATCACCGACGACGAAACTTCATTCTCGTTCAGAAGTGCTGGCAAGGACGCAAATACGGAGGATACTGCAAATATAAAATACAATGCAAAAAAACGTGTACTTCAGCGAGGTACGAGTCGGACATGTGCCCCGAAACTCAGAGGCGTACGCTGCGATAAGAGTGTTTCTATATAGGGCATCATATTTTTTTTACCCTGGGAATGGCTTGGGTTTATTGGATTATTTTCTCACACGTTTTTAGTCAAAGCATTTAAGCTTATACTCGTGGTCACTTCTGTAAATATGGACGTTTACTTCTTCTAAGCTTTCATTTCCTATTTTTATCTGATACTGACACATAACTTCTTCCCCCCGTTCATGCTTTTTTTTAATTTACCTGCTGTCTGCAGATGTCTAGACGTATCAGTAAAAGCTCAGATGGAAGTAATAACATTAGCAACGGTCCATATTTATATACTGTACGTGTCGCAGGAAGCTGCTGCAGCGATGCATTGTGCCTGCGCCCTGGGATGAGGTGCTGCCATTATTAGCGACATTTTAACCCCCAGGTTATTTCTGCTGCAACATGTCAAAATGTCTGGCATCAAATAGTTATGGCTTTAGACACCCTAAAAAGTACCAAGAAAGACAGATAATAGCCCATAACAAAGTAAGTATGTAAGATTTGAAAAAATAAAACCAAATTGTTCAACGGTTGTTTGCTGACATAGTAAGTGCAATAATCAAAGAAAAAAAAGTCTACTCTCAAGCTGATTTTTCAGATATTTTCTGTTGCAGGGAAGCCATTTGGCTGGGTGAGTTCTACTTGTGAGGTGCGTTTCAGATGTCTTTGAGCGCTGTAGCAGCATTGAAACAAATCTATCATCAAAATTGTTTGAAGCACATCTGGTCATCATTCTACAACAAGACAAATCGTCTGAGTTTATTCTTTCCGTGCACGCCAGGCTGCACGGGTGAATAATGAGAGGGGTTTTCTCCTCTCTTTATTAAAGAGTAGCGTGTGTGTCTGTGTGTGTCGTTCAGCTATAATGTTTATATGGACTGATCAGCCTCTTTATCTTTGTCACCGCGCTGCCAATCCCTCTGTTGGCATGCAGGCGCAGAGAGTCGACAAACCACAAAGAAACCATTTAATGGCCATGGAACAGAGAAGAGGCCTCTTTGAAATATAGTTTTGAAGTATAATATTCATTAATTCACTTTGTCGAACGGTAACGACACATTGTTTTGGGCTTTAACAAGGCGTAGGTCAGTCGCTCTCTCCCCTCAGGCTTCAAACTATATTGAACTTAGGCTAATGCATGATATTATTTGTCTTTTTTTTTTTTTTCCCGCCAGGCATCTGCCTCTCCCCAGCTCATCCCCATTCATGACTCGATAAACGGAGAATTTATAGGATACTCCTGTGTACGGTGTGGCCATGCCTTGCCTTTTGTGCTTGTGGCTGTAGGGAATGTTGTGGATCAAGCGATGGGCTGTTTCGGTTGGAGAAGAGAAGGGACACGACAAACACGTTGTGTTTTGGATGTTGCCATGCAAGTCATAAAGCAATGACATTTGCCTACTCTGTTATTCGTAGCCATTATTCAATTGACCGGAAATCTCTCACGGTGGTATAAAAATATAACTGGTAATCCTTACGGAAATATCTTCAATGACGCTGTGGTCCTGAGCATAAGTCTTGTAGTTAAATCTTCAAAAGTTAAGCTGTAAATCCTCTTTTGTCTGAAGGTCCCAGCTCTAATCATCAGGATATTGTTGTTTTTGGTCCTATTTATTTCACTCATTTGCGATGACCTCTGTGTGTGTGTGGGCGCACCTACGTACGTGTACCTACGTGCATGTGTGTACGTGCGTTTTGTGTGTGTGTGTGTGTGTGTGTGTGTGTGTGTGTGAAATGACACTCTGATTTGTGTTCCATTTCCACAGAGTATCTGTGAGAAAATACACCGGCGCACACACACGCTCGCGCGCACAATCACACACACACACACTCGCAAACGCATCTCTAAAGGAGTTAGCAGAGCTTATAACCGGGCAGGCACAGTAGGACAATGCTGTAATTCAGGAAAAAGGTTTAGTGGCGAGAGGACGAGTGGATTAGTATGTATTGTGGCCACAGGGCAACAGGAGACTAAAGTCAACATACAGCACTAAAATGGAATTGACTGTGAAATGCATGTGCACACGCCAGCTTCCTTTTATCGACAGCATTACCGTAGGTTCATAATGGTATCTGATTTTTTTTTTGTCTTTTATGTTCTCTAGACCCATGTGCGAGCGCTCCGGAGGGGGAGTTACTGCGTTGTGTAAAAGTGTTTCCAGGGTTAGTTTAACATCAAGGCGATACAATATGGACTGGGGGAAAACAATACGGCTAACCATGGCAAACATCACGCTCGCAGCTGCAGCGTAGACATTCTCACAGAAGACCCGATGTGCATCTGGTAAACATTGTTCTTTTGGTCTGTTTTTTTTCCAAACACATTGCATTCACTTCAAATGCATTTCAATAAGTCAGTAGCAGTACTGCAAATCTTCTGTATTTTGTGTCCGACGTGCATAAAGGCATAAATCTTCGTCGTCGCGTCAACGCTGGAGGTGGGAGACTTTGGCAGGCAGCCGTTCATGGACATGTCCACAGACACACACGCCCCCCCCAGACACCCACGCCCCCCCCCCCCCCTCAGGCCTGTCCGCCTGTGCTGCCATTAGTACCGTCTTATTCCTCCACATGTTTGCCAAGGGTCATGCACGGAGCACATTTAATATGAGGTGAAGCACAGTAGTTCGCTCTGGTTATTGTGTGGCTCTCTTTTTCATGGGGATTGTCGACTCAGACTGATGTGTTGGACCGAGCTGGTCATTGTGCGCCGCGACCTCCAATTGCACGCCGCGTTGTGCTTTATGACGTGTCAACGTGTGCATTTTTTCAATAGTAGCCCACGGCCCATTGGGATGTGCACTCGCAGAGCACTACTATAAATACTGCGCACTGGCTTATTCATGCAAGTATCCAATCTGTAAATTGTGTGGTTGTGTGCAGTTCCACTGTGGCACTCCTAATAAATAGCTCGGTAAGTGTGTGTTCCTGTTGACGCTGTCAGCCTGCCTTTTTTATGTCTAAGGCAAAACAATACGTGGCAGCAAGAGGCAAGGCACTTATTGAAACGGGTAAATACTGGTAAGGTGTTTCACATGTCTATGGAAGACATGGTGAAGCGCATAAAGAAACAGCCGTCCTCTCTCATCAGATCCTACTGGGTCAATATTAAGTCGACTCGTGCACAGTGGAACATGAGAAAGATGCTGGCTTGAGCCGCCGACAGTAAATATGTGGTATGTAGCAGCGTGTGTTGCCGGGGCCCAAAGGCATGTGTTTGGAGGTTTCTGTTTCCGTGCATGATTTTTTTTTTTTTTTTTTAGGTTTTTATGCAATGGATAGTGTCTGTAGTCTAAAGGGAATGCCTTTGGCAGACTGAGACAGGAACGTTGGAGGAGAGAGTGCATGTTCTTTCAGCGCCCCTATCTGATATCAGTTTAGGGCTTCTGCCTTCGCCAGCTGCCTTGGGTGGAACTGCTCGGCATGGCGGCGATAAGAAATCCCCCGTTTTGCTCCGCTGAAATAGTTTAGCATTTGCCGAGGATAGTGATGCCAATTTATTGTTCTGATTCCAAAGATCCCCACGTTTTTTTTTTTTCGCGGCACAGAAAGATGAATTCATCATGTCCAAAAAAAAGACATCCTTTGGTGTACGTGCTGTATTTTTAAATTGCGACGGAAATGTTGTCAGGGTTACCAATACAGTCATCTAGGTAAATGCCAGTTGTTTTCCTGTTTTAAGAGCTAATTAGATAGAGAAAATGGAATGCATAAACTAGAAATTCCCCTCCTCCGAAATTGTGTGCCCCTCAGCCCTTCGTCTGACTTGGCGGGGCCCTGGCACGCTAACGCGACCTGATGAGGTGTTGTCGGCCGCCTGCTTTGCCAACATACAGGCTCGGTTCTGCTGGCACGCGTAACTGGCATCCTTTGTGATGGACGTGGAACGAGCCAGCTCGATCGGCCTGTCTTGACTAATGGTGGTAAACAGTACAAACAGCTCAGGATTGAATAAGGGGGTTTCTCTCGCCCGTCTGTACCCACGAGACAATGACTCGCAAACCACGCGCCCCCGCCGATCACCTTGTATTTTTGCCGTTGGTCTGATCTTTGATCATAACATTTCGACGCTGACTTCCTCGAATTTCCCATTCATCATTTTGCGCCGTCACTTATTAATTGCGCTGCCACGTTGGTCACTTTTGCCATCCATCCGCGCTGACATTCAGTCTACACTGATGCCATCCCTGGATGGATCCCTGCAACAACGCACGCACACACCCACACACACACACACACACACACACACACACACACACACACACACACACACACACACACACACACACACACACACACACACAGATGGACTTAAGATGCATGTTACTGTCGTTGGTTGTCAGGTTTGTTGTCATGTTTCATGAGCGATTATGTGTCAAACGGTAAAAACAGACGAGTGTGCCAAGAGGAAAGTGATTTTCAATTTTTGGAAGACTGCCTAGGACCAGTGAGAAATGTCATGCACACCACGATGAAATATGCCCCCCCCCTTTCTCATTCTCGTCAGTGTGACAGAATTCACACTGCTCATGTGACATTTACATACAAGAATCTGTGTCCATTTTTATATATTGTCCCAGTCTAAGTGGAAAAACTCCTTCACCTGTTTATCTTTGTCCTACCTCAGTATTTCTGTCTGACTGTAACTATAACCCATCGGGAGGGCAACTGCGACTTTGCATTTCACCCTTCCTGTATTTCCAACCAAATGAGATTATGTGGAGTAGAAATAACATTTTCCATTTCGGAAACTATAATGATGTTGTTTTTATCTCCCTCACATGTTTGAAAATGATTGAAAAGGAGAGATGATGGAACGGGAGACACGGTAAACAATGGAACGGTGGTTAAAAGTGGAAAGCGGGCAAATGGAAAAACAAAGAAATGAGGGGCTCCTCTCGACTTCTTTGTCCCATTTCCATGTCTGATCACGATAGGGTCAATCTGAGGTCACCAAAGGGCACGACTGGCAATTGAGTCAGCTGGGCGCGTCTTTTATTCTGGTGCTTTTAGGACATCTCTGTCAATTTCCTCTCCTCTCTTTTCTCCGTTTTCGTGTCACAGTTCAAGCCGCAACAACGTTTCATCAAAGGGAACTGCGTGCTGTTGTATTTGGGAAAGAGGTAACGCATTGAGACAATTATATTGGCAGGAATATTGCACGCCCCATTTGTGCACAGGACATTTGGGGGTACGTGAAGCAGCGGGGCGTGATCTATTTCACCCCGACAGTTACCAGGTTGCCGTAACTGACATTGACGTTACAGATGAAAAATGTTTGTTTGAGGAAGAATACATGTTAATAAATCCTTTTTTTGGTGCAAGCAAGACGGCCCGTCAGATTTCCTCGGGATGTACTGTATGTTACTTAACTTCCGGCTGGTTAGCGTCTGAGTGGGGCCTGTGCTTGCTGGAGCGGGATACGGCTGCACGTTCCACCTGTGCTTTTTGACGAGGTTTGAAGAGACAGGAAAGCGAGCGCAAAGCCCGGTAACCCCTTGAAACCAAAGCCGCAGTCTGCGCTGCGTAAGCGCTGCTGTCATATGCAATACTGTGCTATTTCCATCATTTAGCGTAGACTTAGTCATGCTTATACTGCCAGTCGCCGGGGAAGAACCAGGGCACAAGCACAGATAAGCCCGAATGTAACGGCAAAAAGCCAAAATATATTGTTCCGTAGATCATCATAAAATGACCACCAGCCCCAATGTGCCCTTTAAATACGTCCCTTTTCTTTTTGAGGCCGGCATGGGTGGAGAATGGTGGATTGTGTAAGTCGGCCAGCAGGTAGAGAGCTGCATATTTCGCATTTATTTACCCAATGTAGGCTTATTATAACGTTCCATTTTCTCTCTGTTCCCTCTTGTGTTCGCCCATGTAGTAAGAAAAACAAACATTGCATTAAAGCCACCTCTCTCTCTAGATTGTATCTGTTTTAAGACAGCTGTATGAACACACCAACCCACACAGTATGGTGCCAAAGCAAACTATTATAATGATCCAGTGTAATGAAGCGGAGCGATGTTGCGACGTCCTTGACAATGCGTAGCCCTAATTTGCTTCACGCAGCTGCGTGGTCCGTCTTTTCTTATGAAGACCTCAGATATAATTTAGCGGCTTCCTCGCTCCTTATTCAGGCCTCGCTGAGATAAAGGAAAGGCTCATAATACATTTATGAGCTCTGTTCTTCAAATAAAGTCCATCGGAGTTTTAGTTTCCATTAGGTTTGATAAAAATGATCTCCCTTATTCATTTTTTTTTTTTTTAAATTGAAAACTTTTCCCATGTACCGAGTCACGCCCACGTGGCTACTTGCACAGCAGAATCCCATGCTTACATGAATAAATAAAGAAGCTAAACCAAACCATTAGCTGCAGAAAAGTAATAAAGTCACGGCTATTAAAAAAATTAGAAACGATTTGTGGGAGTGAGGGACGGAGGGAGGGGGAGAGGGAGAGAGAGAGAGACTGGGATCGACTGATTGTTCCGCCAACAACTACACGGGAAAAAAAAGAAAAAAAAAAGAAATGGCCAGGATGAATCATTTGTCTGACGTATGTGTCAGAGGCTCACCCAAAAGCAAATGATGTTCAGCCGTTTCTCCATCAGTTTTCCCTCTTCAGATTTATTGTGTTATGTATTTTTGTCAGCAGTGAGGGTTAGGCTCCTCAATTGGCATGAAATGCAAGGGGAATTTGTATATATATATACAATCGGTGAGCATTTGTCAAACCTGCTTGGATTCAATTGTAATTGTGGTCTCTGAAGTAGCGTTGCCCTTTCTTTCTCCCGTCTTTGTTCACTGACCTATGGGTGTAAACAAGTTGAGGCCTAACAGGAATCTAAATGGGAAACCGTCCCACACCGAGGATTCTCGTGTATATACCTGCTCATTTGTTTTGTCACATCCTGGGTATTTGTTATTTCTTCCTGCCCAGTGGCGTTTTCCGAAAAACCATTGGTGAGCAGCGTTGGCATGGTTCCGAAAAAGTCCCAGTTCAGATCCACAATGATTCCAGCGGGAGAGAAGCAGAAGGAGAAGGGAGATGAGAGAGGCAGAGGAAGATGGAAAAATGTACGGGGGCAAAGCGGAGGGTAAGATATAGAGGGAAATTTTAAGTGGGAAATGAGAAAATGAAGAAGCAAAGTTAAAAAGATCTGAGGAGAACTAAGGAATCAGAATGAATAAGTCATTAACAGATTAATATTAAACTGGGTGCATTCATTTAAAAGGATAGGCTCTATGAATATACTGTGTCAGTCTGCTTTCGTTTTCAAGAGCAGAAACAATAAAATAAATAGGCAGACGTTTTTTTTTTGGAGATGCCGTGAACACAGGGGTGTTTCAAGACACTCTGGGGGGCCCCCAGGCAAAAAAAAAAAAAAAAAAAAAAAAAAAAAAAAAAAAAAAAACAAAGCTTGAGACCACGCGCGAGAAGCATGGGGGCCCCCTATTTGGGGGTTCCCGACGTGTCATTGCAGTTTCTTCTACATGGTCAGACGTTTCGGGCGGTTCCAGGTTGTCGATGCTGTGCACCAATGTAAACTGCCTTCTTTGGGGGGGGAGGGGCCCTTCTAGCTCGGGGCCCGAGGCAATTGCCTGGTTTGCCTGCCCCCGTTGCAACGTCTCTGCGTGAGCATAATCATCTGAAAAATCTTCCAAGTTGTGAAGTTGGTTCATAGGCATCACGTAATATTTGGCACAGTACACTCACTTTGCAAGGTATAGGGCACTGCATGACTCCAATAGGCAAAAGCAGCCAACCAAAGAGTTCTATGATGAAAGAAAGGCTATAGTGAGGAAAGAGAAGCATACAGGAAGTGACACAAAAATAACGTAACTTTTTTTTTCATTTTATGACCTCAATTTTTATTTTCCCTAGTGAAATTCTGCTATTCAAATGTCTGAAGAGTCCATTTTAGGCCTTGACACTGTTTTGTTGATAGTAGACTCTTGTAGAGGTCGTCGTTGTTCTTGATGGGTAAATGAACCCTTATGGACAATATGAATTGATCAATAATCCTTGATAAATCCTGTAGAACCCAGGGTCCTCCCTGGGGTCTCCTCAATCCCCTAATAGGCATGGCTTTGAAGACATATTGATCCCTTGAGCCCGGACCAGCTCAACAGGCTCCTTCCAAAGTAAAAGGAGCTGCAGTCCTGCTCCAGGCTCGGGCCAAGATGCCTGAGCTCCTTAACCTGGGGTCAAACCCTTTCATGGAGACTCGCATCATATTTGCAGCCTCTTCTTTTTCGGTCGCTGCCCAGAGTGTGTTTCCTCAGGTTATGGGTCGGGAACGCAGAGGGAATTTCAAGATGGCGCGGTGGGGCGGGGGGGCCGAAGCGAAAACCATCTCGCCCTGCTCCCTCTCAACCACAATGATCTGGTACATCATGTGTTACTGCTGACAACGCACCATTTCGCCCGTCAATGTCACGCTCCATTTTAACCTCACTCATGAACAACACCCAGAGATACTTAACCCCCCCCCCCCCCCCCCCCCCCCCCCCCCCCTCTGTATGGCAAATTACTCCCAACCTGGAGGGAGAAATCGGCCATTTTCCAGCAGAGGAGCGCAGGCGGAGACGTGCAGGCGCTGTTTTATCATCCCAGCCACTTTGCGCTTGGCCGCAGACCGCTTGACTATCTCAGGAAGCCTCCTTCGCACACCCAGAGGGGATTCTTATGTACCTCGCAGAGAAAGGCGGGGAAAAGGTGGACGTGACGAGCTTTTGGCTGCCTCACAACATGTTCGGGTTCACCAGGTCTACCCTGATGATGAACCCACCCGTGCTTGAATGGTAGCCAGGAAGGAAGCACCAGGCTCCAAATCGCCTCCCTCCACCCAAGTTTCTGCACCATGCATGGCACCCTGCAGCTGTTTTTTTTCATCTGTGCCCAATTGTCCCAATATGTTGGGTCTCAGCCACCAAATGCTTACCGGCAAACTTGCTGACATTTTGAGATATTTTGAATCCACAAGCACACATACCCTTAGGCATTTTTTGGCCTTTGCCCCTCCTTCAAGTTTTGGACAGCTTAATGTAGTTAGTTCTGCCCATGTATATGTATTTGTATATATATATATATATATATATATAGATATGCCACTTTTTTGATGTTGTTTTTCTCGCCCCCGTGCTTTTTGCTGTGTTCGGTGGGTTTATATATTCGTGCTGGTGTGCATGTGTACGAGGAGTCGAATTTCTGCAGTGCATAAAATAAAAGTCAGACAGTTCATGTGCTGAATCTGCAATGACTTTTAACAAACTCTTCAATAGCTCCTGAGAGGGAAAAGGATGTTTGACGATATGTGTGGAGGTGTTTCAAGTGTGCGCGACGTTTTTACATTTCCATTCAAAACATTTTATAAACAAATCAAAAGGAGGGAGGATTGGAATCGGAAGCAATTTGCATTTCCGGAACAATGTTTTCATTACAAGTGGTATAATGCATATCTAGTTTATTTTATTTGTTTGTTTATTTATTTTTTCATTGCCAACAGCGATGTGAGAACCACAATGAGTTCCACTATTTAGGAGGAGGATAAACTAGAAGATAAGCGTGTCTGCTGGCCTGAAGTTAGGCGGCGAGCTCGGCATGCTAAGCAACGTCCCTCTGCAGCAGCGGACGCGTACTCAAATTGGGCATGTAATAAGAAGAAGAAGCGGTATTATCGGTGAACTGTTTTTTGACGAACAATCAATATGTAGATTCAGATCAGACTTCCGATCGTCGTCTGCGACGAATTAAAGGCATTGCGAGCCTCGGCGTGAAAGGAAGATGAGGGACTAGATCGAGCGTGGCTCCTGCATGTGCATGCCGGAGTAAACATCTTTTATGTGCCGGCTGCACTCTGTGAAACACAGAGTGGTTGACATGTTTGGAAGGCTACTTAAATTCTGCGGGGGGAACCCTTTATGCCTATATTCTTTATTCCTTGTACCTGAGGTGTTTGCACGTCAAAGGGGGCTGTCAAGGGTTTGTAATGGAAACCCGCAGCACCCACTCATGAATACAAAATAGTGTTCATTTAACACGACCACGTCCAGCCTACGGGCGTGACAGCCTGCATCAAAGGGAACGGCGTATGTGCGACGTCTCAGCCATTGGTCCTTTTGTAGACGGTGGAATTTCACAGGGGGAAACTCATTCGAGGTACTTCGGGCCAATCGCCCGTGGTTCGCCGAGCACGTTGGGCCCCTTGTGATCAACAAAGCGCCGCCAGAAGATCCCAGGGTTGCCCGTTCAAGTGCCTCAACTGTTTGTTGCGCTTCGCAAAGGACATCGTACGTTTAATACGATGTCAATAGAAAAAGTACTTCCTGCCAGGGCTTTGTCATAACACTTCCTCTAGTGCATTGGGCCAGTTGCTTGTTGTGACATAACGCCAGCCCTCCTCCCCCTCCTCCTCCTCCTCCTCCTCCTCCTCCTCCTCCTACCTTTCATTCGTCCCTCGCGTACGTGACCCCCACCCCACGCCTCCGCAAGTGGTGTTTATTTTGGGACCTCACCGCTCCGCCTTAATCCGCTCGCGCTGTTTCTGACTTTAAAATGCACCGTCTTGCTGTGGCGGTGGTGCGCGACACAATGACGCCTCGCGTTCCGCAATGAAGAGGCAGCAGGGCATTCGTTTTTCCTTCAATTATCGCTCCTCGTAGTAGCACGCAACGGCATTCTCCTCTTTTCAACCTGTGCCTGATTTCTCCCCGTGAACTGGTTCTTTTTTTTTTTTCCGCCTTTAAGTGCGGTGGCTGACTGTCTATTTTTAATCCTAAATCCTACTCTCTTTTCTTTCCTTTTCGTTCTCTCGCTCGCCGTCAGTGGCAATCTACCGAGGAGCTACTGTAGTTCTTGACTTCTCATTCCAACGCATTATTATTCCACCCTGCGCTGCTCCGTTTATGCGTGCGAGCCAGCCAACGCGGGCCTTGGTTTTGAACGGAGTCATCAACATCGATAGCAGAGAGATTTGGAAATGTACAGTGTTTCCACCTCCTGCTAGTGTCGTTGCATGTCTTTGGTGGCTCTGGGAAAATCAACGGTTGAGCCGGAGCCACAAATGTCCGCGAATCCACGCGTGGCAACAACTTTTGTGGCACTAATCTCAACCCTGTTGCTTTGCCTTGTCTCCCGGAACCCATTTCAGCGCCCGTGTCGTGTCCCGCCATCTGTTTTGCATTCCCTCCCACCGTTGGTCTCTCTTGTTTGCTTTACAAAAGAAAAAAAATCAGCTGCATAATTTTCAAAGCCGAGGTCACCAGCAGCGGGGCTCACAGCAGTGGATAGCAACATCTCCTCACCTTTTTCCTCCTCACTTTTTTTTCCCTTCATTTGTGTGTGTGTGTGAAAAGGGGTGCGCTCTGACAGGAGAGACTACCAAGCGTTCGAGAACAAAGTTAATCACTGTGGGGAAAAAGCCAGCGTTTGATAAACGGAGAGACATAAACGTGAGCCCGACATCAGCCGTTTGTTTTCTGTTGTGATTTTTTCCCCCCCCCGCCCCCCTCTTCAGTTCCCGTGGCACTTTCTCTCTCCGCATTGTTTCCTGGCTTTCTCAGCCACATCTCTCTTCTCGCTCCCCTCTTCAGTGCTTCATTTTTTCACATTCATTTTATTTTATTTCTGTATTTTTATCTCTCTCTGTCTCTTTGCTCACATAGTTGTCACAGTAAAGCTCTATTTGCCAGGTTACACACGCCAAGCCGGGTGTGAGTTCAGAGAATGTACCATTTAAAAAAAAAAAACAAAAAAAAAACACACAATACAGTAAAAATTGATTTAACATTTATCGCAACCGAGCAGTTGTGATGAAGAAACATTAGCAGTACTGCAAAGGTTATATCTCAAGTACATGCAAGCTGTTTCCATGCGTCATTTCCATCTCCTGAACTGGTTCTCAGAGTCTCCAGTGGTTTATTATCGATTGTAATAATGCTTTTCATAACCCTCAGCACTTATTTTGAGGTTATCGTCGTTTCTGGTCATAAAATTGTGAAAACAAAGGTGAAGTTATAGCTGTTGCACGCGCTGTCTCCGTAACAATAGGCTTTGCGTGCATGCACAAAGAAAGTGTGGCCAATTAAGACGTGTGTGTACCCCTTGTGGGTGACTATGTGTGTGTGCGCGTGGCGTACGGGGGATGAAACGTTTGATACGGTCCTCAGTGTCCATAGAGAATTGTAGTGACAGCAGATAATTCTGTTAGACGAGTTCAATTTAAACAGAGCACCGAGGAATCAAACCTCATCACAGCCTGGGGCGGGGGAGGGCACCGTATTCAGTCCTCCGACAGACACACCACCCCACCAAACGCAGGCTGGCCCGGCTTGAACCTACTTCATATTCCACATGATTCACGCATTAGTCACTTTGCCGCGATTTTTCAATGATCAGTTTTGAAGTGACACTATGGATGGACTTTGTGCTATTATTTGTAACTTTGGTGTCCGTGGGGGGCCTGGAGCTTGATGTGTTCAGAGAAAGGACTAAGATTCAATTGGAATATATTCGAGGAACGACTGCCGGCAGGTCATCAATCCCTAGAAATCCAAAGTCACACAGGGGGCAACGTTTTAGGTGAATCAGACTCGCTGAGGAAGCTAAACCGGAAGCTGTGAGGGGGCAAGAGTGATTCACTCCCTTCGTCACACAACATAATATCAGATCAGCTGCAACATCAAACATCAAGAATGTGAATGAAGGCTTCATTTTTGGTTTTCATGTTTTTCCCACGGTTTCATGTGTGTCCGATACTAATCTGCCAATACCCTCTTTTGCAATTTTGACTTTAAAGCTGATTAAGGTACTTGAAAGGATGATTGCATTTTGGCAGCTAACAACCCCTGGGCTGGCATTTACTGTCTGCAGACGAGTTCAATCATTCTAACCTTTGGAAGTAAACCAGCGCGCAGCCTCGTAAAAAGGAAAACCGTGCAGAGTGCAGAGTTGCTTATGGCAGCAGTTGCGGCAGCATCCATTGTGGGACTTTAAGCTCGTGCCTCGGAATGCAGCTCATCACTCACACCGGCCGGCGTTGCAGCAGTTTGAAAACAGGTAGCGACGTTTTCAGGTCACCGTCGTTGGCAGTGAATGGGATGTCGAGTGCGGTTCGAGGCGCTCTTCGGTGGCAGCGGGGGTTTAGAAATGAGTCTGCGTATATTCCTGTGCCCGAAAAGAAGGAGGAAGGATTTCACTCCGTCTGTAATGGCACGACTCGTGTGAGCGCTAGTCTGCAGATGGGTTTCAGTTTTTGCCTCCAGCCCTCCATCCGCCCGCCGTCAGCACATTGTCTGTCAAGTGCAGGTCTAGCGGTGTCGTTCATTTGCTGCTCGTCAGGAAAAAAGCCAGAGGAGCAAGTTGGAGAGGACACCTTGCAGGCGCGTCCCCTTTCTTTGACCGAGCTCCGATATTTGTTCCATGTCTTTATTGTTTCGACTGTCATGGCATCCGCCTTCATGGTCCCATTGGATGAGCTCTCCCACCAGTCTTGCGAAAGTTTTGGGTGTTTTGAAGCTGAAAAAAAAAACACACACACACACTTCTACGACATTCTTGAGTAGAATAGAGCAGAAGGCGTTGTTTTCACTGTAAGAATTGTAAGAATTAGATGAACACCAAGACAATTAGTTAACAAACTAACAAAGACAGTCATAAATGAGTCAGGACATTAGGTAGGAAGTCAGATTAGTCTCCATGACAAATCCTGGAGAATAATAATAATGATAATTGTGGCCCGTACAACTCCGAAGCTCATTGTTTGGCAGAGCTCAGCTCCCGGATTGAACGTGGATTAAAGGGCCTTGCCGAAGCCATCAAAAGGAAGGGCTGCCCTGGGTGGGATGATTCTTTGATTATGTTTATGGCCCAGTGCAGACTATGTGCCCCGTACGTTCCCCGCTGAGAAGGAAGCCGTGTGATGGTGATGCTCATGGCGGACTGAATAAGTGGCGTTGTATCCGTCAGTCGGCGTCAGTGGGTTCGAAAAACCGTGCCAGTATGCCACGAGGGTCGGGACTTTTGTGCAGCAGCAGGGATAGGATAGCAGCAGCTGGTGAGACAGGTTCGCTGTCTGTAGGGTGCTTTAAATCTAACGCCAGAGCTGTGCTGCGTTTAAAGGTGCGTGCCGACGTTTATGCGCTTCATGCCAGGCGCCTCCAAAAAATATCAAGAAGCATGAGACTTGGTAGGAATAGCGTGTCAGTATGCCGTCGTAAACAGAGACTCATTTTACATTCTGAAAAAAACGTGCTTCACAGCTATTCACGAAAGATATTAATTACCTGTAAAGTTTTTTTCGTTTCGTTTTTGGTATTTATTCTGCCTGTGGTTATTTAGTGTTACCCCCCCCCCCCCCCCCCCCCCTTAGTGTTACCCCCCCCCCCTCCCCCCCGGCCCCATACTTTTACTTTATTCATGAGAATTCAATTTCTCACATTGTTCGATCTCTCCTTCGAAACCACAGTGGCGTATGTACATATTTACAACTCGAACGCAACCAAAAATGCACCGGAACTTGGGAGGCTCGGAGGTTGCTTTTGATTTGCATTCCTGTGTTGCTTGTTGTTTGTGTAGGCATGCGTGTGTCTCTCAGCTTGACAGAATGGATGACGATACAGACCTTCTGATTTCAGCACAGAAGCTACTAGAAAGCATGCGATGCGAGAAAAGAGAGCACATATAACGTGGAACGTCAGCTCTGGGCCGCTTGCATGACCGTTAGTCCATTTGTGTATCCCTTTCCAATGCCTAGCTGTTAAGCTCATGTGTGCTCGTGTGTCGTGAGAGGTCGTTAGGTCCTCCTCTGCAGATGCAGAGAACCCCCCACTTTCACCTTTTAAACTTGACACTTGACGGTCGACTGCCACACCAGAATTCATTTGCCAGAAGGTGTTTGTTCTTGGTAAGCGGAGGTTTCAGATTAAAAAAAAAAAGGCATTTTAATATTTAATAATCATCATGCTGATCAGTTGTTGGAGGAGGAGAATTGATTCTTTTTCCGACTTGCCTTAGCCAGAGTCGCTTAATGGAAGAGTTTCTTGGTGACTTATTTTGGAGGACTTTCAGGACTGAGGATTGAGTTGTTTTTTTTAAAAAGCTGTTTAAATCCTGTCACTGACACGAGACTGTGCATTGAACAGAGCCCTTAAAAAACCGGAAAAAAGTGACAATCTGTGAAGAAAAGTGGGGCAGATGGATTTTAAGAAAACGAGCCACGCTTGCCACACTTGATCATCATTTAACCATGTGGCACATGTAGTCGAAAAAGCAATCGTCTCGTAAAGTGGGAAACCTCCACTTTCTGCGGCTCACGGTAGAACGTAATACATTGTGTAATCTAAAGTGCCAGCACTTAACACATATTTGCTGCTAATATCCAGACACGGCATAGCTTACCTGTTTACGAAACCAACGTATGTTGTCCGACCTTTACATACAACATGTTAGGTTTCACCAGATAAAAGGAGAGAAAACACTTTTGCCCAACCTCTTGCACTGCTGCGTCTGCCTTTAATTCGGGTCACATTTCAGCCCAGACAGTTAAATAAGTGGGCTGTCTCTCCCCGAGGCAAAAATAGCCGACTTAACACGCAATCAACGAGAACGCAGGATCTGTGTAAACACATCAAGACTTTCATTTAACATCACATTTCCTCCCTGAAGCTGCATCGATTCACCGTCAATGTTCGATGGTATTTCAAACAGCCCGGTTCACTCAATGATTCGACATCAAATTAGCACCGACACATTGCAAACATCGCTTTACGTCGGGCACGGTTCTGGGCGCAACCTGCCCGAGAATTAAAACCTCCTTGGGTGCTTTTCGGTCTCTCGGGCAAACTGAGCTGCAATCGATAGTGCCCAGGTAACAATTACAAAGTCAAGGTAAGGAAAGAAGAACTCTGGCACCGCGAGGCACTCTAACTATGTTCTGGATCAGATAAGGAGTTTCGCAATTATGAGTAGGGAAGTCTCTGATCACGTTTCCGCGAGGTCCCGTCTGTGGAATCGCCCCTGGGAAGTTGTTTTGGAAGGTGTGCCAAGTGGTCGAGTGAACGTGTTCGGAGGATTATGATGTTGAAAAATGGGTTGAAACCGCCCTTGCGTCTGTGGTCTTTGACGTTTTTGAAATCAGTTTACCATTTGAAAATCGTCCAGCGTGTAGCCAGCTTTAGTACAGTACTTAAACGCTTTGTGAATATGGCTCTTGATCCGATCAGAGGCCTACAAAATAATCCCAATTAAAAAAAAAAAAAAACAATGGCTAGCCAATAGAGCCGAGGTATTATATCAAGGATAACGTTAAAATAGAAAAAAAAGCTAATGGTGTGTTCTGAATTTTAAAGTACATCTACAGAGCTGTGAGTGAAACTGACCTAAAAAAGTAGCGAAAGTGCTATTTTAGTATATAATATCTGATCAGAGTTTCACGGGAATGAGAAAAAGGGATTTCAGCTTAAATTCAAAAGGCAGCAACAATTTATCTTGAGTTAAGATTTTTTTTTTTTTTTTTTTTTTTTACTAATCTTCTTCTGTAGCTACATTTAAGTGACAGGTAATTCTCCCGGCCCGTGTCTCCAAAGTGTGTGCCGCTGCAAAAAAAAGCAGCAGCTTAATCGTCCACGTCCACAGAGAGAAACAGAGAGAAGGAGTGCGGTGGGACAAAGGGGCTTTTATCTGGCCATTACTTCCTGTAGTGTTCAGAGCAACAAAATGAATCCAACACTTATTGTTTGAGACCTTGCAGAGCCGGTTGAAAAGAATAGGGCATGTCAAGTGTCTAGTTCCCATCCATATCCCAGGTCCTGTAAACCTCTGTATAATAGGATTTAAATTGACCTTCAGTAATACGGTACATAGCAGCAACAATATCGTTTGGCCGCCACTGTATGCCGAGAGTACACATTTTTATATTCACACATCGTCCACTTGTATTTATTATGTCTGCTATACCTGTGGCAAATTGAAAGGAGCCCAGTGGCCTCAATAATTGCGACCCAAATTCCTTTTCTTCTCTCCCTAGTGCGGGCGTGCTGGCCAAACTGAGAAACTGGGCCGTGAGGTCCTTGAGTCACAAAGGTGACAAGAACACAGGCACTCTAAGTGAGCTGGCAGAGAGCGACAATGATCTCAGCAGGGCTCGTCAGTCGGACTGCCAAGCCGGAGTGGCTTTTGAATAAAAAGGCTGTTATTGGGTTGTCCAGGCTGCATTTAAAGGAGTCTGTGAGCACGAGGGGGAAGCAACGATTCTCTGCTGTGACGAGACTCTTTTAGAATTGTTTAAGGCAGAACCCCCCCAACGCAATATCTGGTGGTCACTCCTCACCCGGCTAATCACATGCCACAAGCGGTGAAATGGTGGCGGTTGTGGCAGCGTGCTTTTTGGGGGAAAATGCTCAAGTACCCACACGGTGGCACAGCACTGACCGCAGAGCAAAAAGCCTGGACAGCGGTGGAGTGGCCTGGACACAGGTCTATGAGTCACCCTCCGTGACTCAAAGCTCTAAGTGCCGCCAAGGGCCTCCGTCAAAGTTATTGCGTATTAAGAGCGAATGAACCGCAGAAATGGCAGATTTAACAACAACATGAAATGACAAAAGATTTGGAACACTTTCTGAAACGTGTTTGCGTGCCTGCGTGCGTATGTGTGTTTGTGTGCCTCTGTCTGCCAGGATCAGATTGAATCGCAGGCCTCGTATGGAGCTTTAGTGTGAGGGGATAGATCCATCATCATGTCAGTGAATGTCCCCACCTCTAGAATTGCAGCTTTGTCTGTCTTTGAATCCTCTACCTCTCTCTTAAGTGTCTGCGGTAGGACTGTAAATCAGAGCACAGTGAATCTGTATAGGTTGTCGGTAAATTGGTCCGCACTTTGTACTCCAACAACAACAGCAACTCCATGACGACACATAATTGGGCTCGCAGGACACTCAAACACCAACACTCTTACTCTTTTTCTTCGACGCACACACACACACACACACACACAAACACACTCGAAGTACACACAAAGTACACAAATCTGATATTTACACAAAGTACCCACTCACAGCTCTTATGCTAACACAGAGACTCCCACCTCCCACTTACTGCAGACATGAAGCCTCATGCAAAAACCCACCGGCAAACTCTGTCAAAATATACGGTGAAAGCCTCGTGGGCTGAAGCGCATTCTCTGGATTTATACTCAAATAAGGCATATTTCATCGTATAGATGTAGATATAGATTTAATCTCAGAACGTTCACATGGAAAGAACATGTACGGTGTACCCAATTTCCCTTTTTGGCGAAATCATAGCAGCAATTTGCGCCAGCTCGTCAGGTGTCTTCGCCTACGGCCTGCAATTGCACCTTCATTTGAGGTGATAAAATATTTTGAAATATGCCATTGCAACTGTGTGCTCACAGACGCTGTATATTTATGGGATCATCGTGTGGATTTAGGCATTTCAAACTCTTCTCTTTTCATGGGCTACTGGCTGTTTAGAGCCGCCGCATAAGCTTGGTATATAGGTCGTGTAAATAAAAGCTGACATATATAGCAAATTTAACGAATTCAGTCAGAGTTACAAGGTACTCTGCGATTTGCATCTTCCGGTGTAATTCGTTGATTAACTCTGTCTCCAGGCAATATGCTACCGCACAAATCTTCCAAATCTCCTCCAGTGTGAAATGAAGCATGGATATCATATTCCCCATTAACTTTTACACTCGAGACAACAACTGTCCCGTTTTGATTCGTTTTTTTTTTTTTGGCTTTTGCTCTGTGGCAGCGAGAGACGAAATTCTGCATCTTCAAGAAATGCCAGTCCGATTTGATCGGCTCCAGTTAGCAGGGAGGGGTGCATGCTCATAAATATACCCGCCAGCAGTACAGAGCACATGTTGTCAATTGATGGAAATCAGTGTTATGAAGTTTTACTCTTTTAACAGACCGGGACTTTATCCCGCTGTTTATTGTGAATCAAACGCGGAATGGTTATTATATGAAATGAATTTGGACCAAATGAAGCGAATTTCGAATGTATTCAAAGCAATCGAGTCAAGTGCGGTTCTTTTCAGTATAAACAAGTCATTTAAAAGAATTATGAGGCTTTTCACCAAATCTCCTCTTCAAAGAGATGTGATAAATGGTTAAACAGCGCAGAATCTGCCATCTCTGTCTGCCAGTCCCAGATTACACAGCTGGGGACCCTAAACATAAGTGACTTGAATTAAAACGAAAAACTAAGAAGACAGCAGGCCCTTCTTCACTGCTCTTTGAAATTGATTTGGAGGATTGAGGATCCGGTTTTATTTTTCGTCTCCACCATTCCACAGCAACACATCGGGATGCTCAGCAAAATGTGCACTTTTACTCTTTGCGGCCTCCCCAAAATCCAAATATATGACATTTTGTATTCCGTTTAATCGAATTCAATGAGACCTGGGGGGGTCTTTGAAAGCTGCTTGCTCTTTAGAACAGAGTAGGGGCTGCGGATGCTTGTGTGTGCGCATGCGTGTTCGTGCGTGGCTGTGTGTGTGTGCGTGGTGAGCTGTGCATCGTCACACTCGAAAGCAAGGTTCAGGAGTACACGCATCCATATTTAGAAAGTGATGACTTGAGTCAGGCCATGCAGAAAGGGACACGAATCCACGCACGCATCCCACTGACACGTAGCAGCAGCAGCAGCAGCAGCAGCAGCAGCAGCAGCATGTTTTTTGTTCTTTCCTCGTTTACTTAATGCCCTGCTCCTACCCGGGATAGGCATCTCAATCATTGAATCACTCGATCACTCACTCACTTCATTTAGTTATACAGGAAATACATTTTTATAAGATGACGCTTACACAATACATCTATATAAATTGTATATACATACATATATTCTCAGAACAAGGAAAATGCTTAAATTCCTTTAATTGTTTCCCAGAGTTTATAATACTGACAAAACTCACAGAGCCCCCCCCCCCAGTTTATAATACTGACAAAACTCACAGGCCCCCCCCCCCCCCACCAACACAAATGCCCACTGCTTTGCATGTGGAATAAAAACGGTGGCATTTATCGACGCTCACTTTTTTGGGTCCCTGTCAACACAGTGCTCAGCAGGACTTGAACACCGCTTCCCTTGGTGAGAGCGCCGAGACGGATGGCGCTTTTTATTTGAGTACAAAAACTGTGCAAATGTCGCCTCTCGCAGAGAACACGAGGCGACTCGCTAAAGGCTTTTGCGCCGCGTCCCAAATGGCGCTTTCTCCGCGTCGCTCGGCCTTCGTGACTGTGGCGCCATTAGTGTCTCCATCGGTTCAGTCAGCATACCGTCGCCGCTGAGAGTCTTTGAGCACGCGCCGTCTACTTTCAGCTTTCATAGGTAGCTGTTCAGTTTTAACGCCCAGACGTGGTCAAAGTGCAACCCTGGGTTTCCCCTCTCTTTGTGGGTGCATACTGTAAATTGAATATTAATAAATCCATGACCGTTGTGGTATAAATGTAATATAGCGCTGCCTGACAACTTAACGATGGCCAAGTCTTTTCACTGGGCTGCAGTGCTGGCATTTTAATTTGCCCAGCGTACGGCCCCTAATCACAGGCCAACATTTCATGGTAATTGTGGTGAGGGAGTGGGAATGAGGCACGGAGAATAACAAAAGCTCGCGCTCAAAGTATGTTACGCAATGTGGCAGAAGCTTGATGATTATAGGGGCGAGCTGCAGTTAAATAAAGAACAGAAGGGTCGAAAATGATGGAACAATGAGTCAGTACATCGGGTGACGCCTCGACCGGGCTGCGGCAGCATGTCAGCTCTACCTTTGCTCCCTGTAAAATCTACAAATAGATCTATACCCTTTCCCGGAATGTCTTGTCCCCGTACTATTTGAATGCAGCTCACTTTAGTTTGAAATTGCAAGTCCATTTGGTCCCTATAGAGTCGAGGAAGAATGGGAGGCAGAGCCTCGCGCTTCCAGCTTCCTCGGCTGTGGAGCCAGCTCCTATAGTTTTCATTTACATTCAGACTTAAGTCGTCCCCCCTTGATCGAGCCTATAGTTCGGGCTGGCACAGATGAGCCTTGAACCCATGCTGTACCTTAGTTACTAATTATAATTCTCCTCACTTTATGATATTATCAAATGCCCCTGACCTCTCTGTCTGTCTGCTCTCCTTCTTTTTCCTGTCTCCTTTATTTCTCTCCTCTTAAACCAACCGGTCAACCAAGATATGCGCTCAGCAATAGTCAAAAAAATGATAAATGAAACAAACTAACAATAAAAGCAGAAAACACTAGAAAAGAAGGGGGAGGGGGGGATGTGACCTTTGCATTGTCACTGGCCTTGTATTTCTTGTGGGTGTCTGTGAGGGAAAAAAAAAAGGTTATGTGCCTCATTCCAAGGCTCATTTTCCCCCCGTTGCCATGAAAGGAAACGGCATTAGTCGTACGGCAAAGATTTCACTTTTTTTCCATCAGATGGTTTTCAGAGCAGTTACCCTTAAACTCTGTCGGCACGTCCTGAGTTAACGTAACAAATCCGTCACCATGCTGAGAGTTTCAGTTCAGGTCTGCACCAATCCGCTCATCTGTTCCTCCTCAAAAACCGAGCGGGGCATCAGAGCGGTCTACAAAATCTAATAAATGAAATGCGGAGAGGCGACCTTGACATTCTACGCAGCTATGGATACGGTGTCCTTTAAAGCCGTGGACCTGAACGTCGACTTTGAGACCGGTTCACGCCAGAGATGCTCTGCGCGATCTGAAGGTGTCTTGAGATTATGCAAATAGATAAGGCTCGTTAAACATTCAAGTTCCATTTTTGTGTAAAATGGGAAGAAATAGCACCATTCAAATGACGGGTCCCGGGTTGTGTGTTTCAAAATATGATGATGTGATCGATATATGGCATGAAAGCGAGACCATCATGGAAAAGCAGACAGGGCATTATGGGCAGCATTTCTTTCAAAGCTTCTTTGCGGTTCGCACGTCTTTAAAACAAATGGAATTTTCTGCCCCACGCGGCCGCGCTCCTCGCCTGCCGGTCGCTCAGGCTAAGCCGAGCGCTCCATCTCTGATCTCACCGCTTCCCCTCCTCCTACCCTCTTCCAGGCCATATCCATATGAAGAGACTCCACATATATCTCAGACATAGTTAAACACCATAGGCGTTGCACATAAAGTTTAATGTCCGCTCTAACAAGATGTCAAGGTCAGCAGGCTGTCATGTTATGGGAAGCCGGGCCCTCTCGCAACGGGAAGTAATGAAGTTCTATTGGTCATAGTTGAGGAGGCCCATTGTTGGGCTCAGAGAGGGAACGTTAATGGAATGGATTATTCACGGCTGCCCGTTGAGAGCTTTATCGCTCAGTCAAACGGGTGTACGGCGTCTGTGCACGTCCCCTGTTGGTGTGCTATCTCTTTATAGTCGTATACAAACGTGCATCCACACACAAACAGATATTTTACACAAAAGGCGGTGGGCATTTCGTCCTTTCTTAGAAGGGGGGGGGTGACATTGACTTTGTTTCCTGGACCTTCCATAAAATTCAATAACAACGGTTGCATACCGTCACTGCACTTTGTAAATATGACATAAAATACCAAGACAAGGACAATAAAATACACAAATGACGTGTTGAGCTCGAAATCAAGTTAACTCTGACTCCAAACAATAACAGAGCAGCAACGGCCGGGGCTAGCTTTGCCTCATTCCGACACGCCCGTAATTGAGTGTTTTCGGTCGCAAATGGATTTTCGTCACCCCCTCCGTGTCTGGGGAAAAAAGAAAGTTCAGGACCAGCTCGACTCCGACGGCCGCATCGCGGAGGACGCGGCGTGCGCATATCTCCGGGAGATTAGCAGGCTGCGGTGGCGAGCTTCAATTCTTTCTCCCCTTTCTCTTGTTCTCCCTGTTGCACTCTTGATTGTTTTGATCAATATTCCTAATGGATGAATCGCTAGTGTGAGGCGAAGAAAAAAAACGCAAAACACTGGTCCAGAGCGGGAGAGGGGACGTGTCGGAAAGGGTAAAAAGGCAGGGGAAAAGCCGTGGTGGGTGAGAGCTGCGATGAGTCTCGAACACGTGTCATTTGACACTGGCCCGTTCCACCGGCCTTTTCAGATTGTCGTGGTCTTCATCTCGGGGCTCCTTCCTCTCCTCTCTCTATTTCTTCCTCTCTTTACCCCCTCCCCCCCCCCCCTTGGTCACCCATTCTTCTCCATCAACCTCCTATCCTTCATTTACATATGTCATTCCGAGACATTTGTCCTTATAGAAAGAACATAAAGAAGATGTACGGCACCGTTGTAAATCACAGCAAACCCAATATTCTCGGGGATGAGATTAGACAGACAGGAGGCCGGCTGACCACAGGGCCGATGCACAGGCGTACGCTAATGTTTAGGTTACAGGGCCATGAGCAAACAGGATAGCTTGTAACTATGTTGCCAAATATGACATTACAGTCACAAAAAAAGTGTTTTTCTTCAGATTTAGGCGCAAGATCCAGAGTTTGGCCGGCTTTTAAAATAACACATGGAATCAACGATGCAATATAGTATGTTTTCATTTGCTTTACGCCGTACATACGTTGTAAACGTGAACCCAGTATCCCCTAAATGGGCACATACGGTATCTGTTGGCTTCTACCAGCAGAAATGATGACGGACATTTCTTACATTGACACAAAAAATGTATTTAAGCATGAAAATGCATTTCGCCCACAGTTCATTGTAATTCGTCTGCCATACAAATGAATTACATATATGCAACAAATGGAGAGATTTGTGCCGAAATGTTGGGGAATTAGCTTTTGCTCCTGTCGCTGGTGTTTGCCCCTGGCTGTGAAGGTGCTTTCATAGCTCACTTTAAGGCCGGTGTTTCAAGGTGTTTGGAGTTGCTGTCAAATCAAAGGTCACGCATTTCATGGCTAAACGAGTGTTTCATTGAAGGCGTCGTGCAGTGTGGATCCAGTGGACTTTGAATATTAGCCTTCCTTGACCAGTGTAATTACGTGGAAAGAAATTCGCTTTCTCTGTCGTTTATACATGAATTATAGTGATAAATAGTCTATTTGTCGCAATCCTGACATGTCTGCCCTTTTCTGGCTTGTCTCTTAGCCATCTGACAACAGAGCTATTTATTTGCAGCAGCAAACAAAGAGAGCAATGCGTCCCAGTGTTTTTCCGCACAGCAACCTTTCAACATTGCTCGGCAAGCCATTTTTGCCACCCCCCATTTTTGCCCCCCCCCCCCCCCCTGAGACACACAGAAGGGACAGTGGCTAATGCGATGTTATCATATTATTATTATTATTTGCTGTATCCCCAAATTTCCCTGTGTATTGGCTCAGTTTGCCGATTTCAAGTTATTTTGTCAATTTCTCCAGGTTTACAAGTTAGTCCCCTGAAGGCTTGCGACATATTGTATACCGATTGATACCGATCATTTAATTACCTGCCACGGCACCTACTGTATAAGTTATTACTAAAACTCTATGGCGGCATCTATGCTTCTCCGGCGCGAATGGGTTTTTCCATGATTGCCCCGCCGACAGCTAAAGATAACCTCAGTCTCAACCTCATTTCAACCTAAAGATGATGAGCTCTATTTTGGTTGGCCTGATTACCAGTTTGCATTCATCTGGGGCTCCCGTGTCTTAAGCCGATGTCAAGGGATGTGTGAGCTTGCAAACGTGTATTTTCACGTGTGCGACGCCAGCCTGTTTAAGCCTGACTCCCCTGATTTACACAAGAGGCCGTTTTAAATCAACGAGGCAGTGTAAATATGTAGGATATTTGCAGAAACCCGTGAATAGGCTTTTTCTTTTTTTTTTTTTTTGCATATCTTTATGCCTGTGCATGGAAACTGCTCGTGTCTTTGTGTTCTTAACCTAAGAAGGCCATAGTCCAGCATAGGAAGTAAAGATGATGAGCTCTATTTTGGTTGGCCTGATTACCAGTTTGCATTCATCTGGGGCTCCCGTGTCTTAAGCCGATGTCAAGGGATGTGTGAGCTTGCAAACGTGTATTTTCACGTGTGCGACGCCAGCCTGTTTAAGCCTGACTCCCCTGATTTACACAAGAGGCCGTTTTAAATCAACGAGGCAGTGTAAATATGTAGGATATTTGCAGAAACCCGTGAATAGGCTTTTTTTTTTTTTTTTTTTTGCATATCTTTATGCCTGTGCATGGAAACTGCTCGTGTCTTTGTGTTCTTAACCTAAGAAGGCCATAGTCCAGCATAGGAAAGAGGGAAAATATTAGTGCTTCAATCTCGTTCTCTTTCTCTCGGGTCGGCCGAGGCCAATGTAATTATTGCTCCAGTTAGATTATTCATTACAGGCGTATGTCATTGGCAGGAAGTAAAGAATCGAATCAGCGGGGAGCACAGTCACCACTGTCAACTTCAATTATGAATGTGACAACTAATCCATTCTTTTATGTAATTTTAATTAAAACTATCCTCGGGAACAAAAATGTACTTTCCATTATCTACAAAAAATAAGTTATCTCTAACCTATTAGTTTGAATAAGTTTGGTTTGATTGAGTTTGGTTCTTAGTCATCGTCGTAACTCCCTGTGACATTAGAGCATTTCTCTACAATAATCTACCGCAGGTCATTTTTATCTTCTGGTAAATCAAGAATGAAATGAAAACAGCTGATGCCGTGAAAGATCCCAAGATTTGTTTTTGTTACAATACCATAGAAACTGTGTTCAGGTGGCTTTTGAGTTAGAATTGAATTGGATCAGTTTGACTATACTTTACCTGTATTTGCCCAGGAAACAGGCTGTCTTAAATGAAAACTATCACGAGTAACGAAGAAAACGGCTAGGACAATAAGAATAGCTTTCGAATGAAACCGTGTCATTTTTTCTAATTCCTGACAACATTGACCACATTCATTCCAACGATTTGATGGAAACAAAAAGGATTGTGTGAGATAACAGGGGTCCATTGTCTCATACTAATACACGGTACAGCGCACATTGTGTTAATGGAGCAGTAGTCTGAGGAAGTCTGCAGATGAGGATGCAAATAAAGATCCTCAAATATGGATGCTGGTGAAAAGAGGGGAAGCGTGAAAGAGGAATCGGGATCTGAGAGGGCGACGAACAGAGCAAGAGAGGGAGAGGAAAACAGAATTGCATATCGAGCTCAGAGGGTGGCCCGGCTCTAAGCCGGCAGCTTCTCATGGCGCAGCACTTTCAAGATTCAAACAATCCCCTGGTAGCTTTGGAAAGAGAGGAGGGCAGGAAAGGAGGTCTGAAGGTGTGTCCTTGGAAGCGTTATTTCCAGAGGAGAGAGAGGGAAGAAGGCGAGACGGGGCAGAGCAAACGTTCAATGAGAGAAACTGGGAAGGAGCGTAAAGGGCCAAAGGCACTGAAGCGTTTTTTTGCCATGAGATTTAGGGAAGAAAGCAGCATAAGAGGGAGAGGGCAGAAGAAGAGGGCTACACCACTGGCTGCGCTGCATAATGCATGCGGGGCGACGTGGCGCGTGTAAACGGCCTGTGAATCTTTTATAGGATCAGGTTGACCAAGTGATACCGTGTGGGAGAAACAAAAAGAGTGGACAGAGCAGGAGGCGTGGGCGTGGAAGTAAAAGCCCGCGAAGAGGACAGGTTTTCTGAAATGTGTGTGTGTGTGTCAAGTGGCGTTTGCGTTTGCGGCGGTGAGGTAGAAAGAGGGAAGGTCCGGGACGTTGCGGCGGAGCCGTGTGTGGAGGGAGGCCCCGGCAGAAGCTGGCTTTTTTTTGTCCCCCAACGGTGCCGCTGACAAGTGAATGGGGGCATTTTACAAAGCCAGTCATCAACAAAAGTGGTCAGAAGTTGGAAAACACGGGCTGCTTCCACTTTGAGCCCAATACATCCGCGCATTTGGTTTTGCGAGGTCCCGCCAAAGTGGTTCTTTTTCTTCCCCCACAACCTCATTACCCATCACGGCCTTCGCTGCGCTGTGAACACGAGCTCGGCCATATTTCCTCGAGGCGTGCGTGGTTCAGTGACTCCTCACCGGATTCCCGACCGGGGAAAAAAAAGAACCTCTAATGTACCTTATTATGTTGTTGGCGTATTGTTGATTACGGAGCGCGTAAATCATATCTTTCGCCTCCATCTGCACACTCATTATCAACCTTGCAAACACCCCTCGTGGTGCGTTTTATTTGTCCAGTAATAACAAACAGGATTACGGCGTGTTTTACGCAAAGGCCTGCTCGGCCTGTAAAGACCTAAAATATTTGATTACATTCTTAGAATCTATTTTATTTTTTTTTAATGAACAGTACTATTTAGTTTAAGAAACTCCACCACTCACAACAGTTTCACCTCATGAAAATCCCGTCGTGTCACTGTGCGTGTTACTTCGATGTATCCTTCTGGATCCAAATTTAGGACAGGCACGATTGCAAATGAAAGCTTTTCATATCGAAGCCCCGAAACTCTAAGGTAACATTGGCGGGGGCAGTAAATGAATCATGCTCTCCTCCGCCGACGCTGGCGTGTAAGCGTGGCGCTTCAATTTTCCCGAAGCTCCAGCGGAGCATCTCGGTGATCCACAGCAGAAGGCAGGGTTGATCCAAATTTGTATCCGGCGAACTTTTGCTGACCCCGAAGAGGAAGAGCGGTTGCGGGAGAGATCAGTTTGCAGATGAAGATTCAGAGATGATTGAATGCGGCTTTTAGCGGCTGAGAAAACAAATATTTCCTTTTCTGCGGTACTCTCACGCAGTCCGGTGGTAGCACGACACCACTTCGCGGCGCCGCGGCGTCCTTCCTAACACCGCTCGTCAGCCACCGTGGGGTGTTGGGCGAAGAGGGGTGAGAATGAGGAGAATCACGCTCATGGCATGATTTTCGCAGAAATAGGTCAGAGGTCTCCGCGCCAGTCACACAAAAAAAAAGAAACAGCAGAACACGTGCCCTATCGTTGATTTAACGGACACGCATGAAACGGAATGTATTTAGTCGGTTTAAACATTGTTGCAATTTAGAGAAGAAGCACTGTGTTTGGGAGCCAAACTCCTCCTACTCCCACGACCGGAGAAGCGGCTCCCACCGTCACGTTCGAGAAGTTAGTGTGATATGTGTGCTCAATAATTTAGCGTGGCCTGGAAGATTGAAGTGTGCCTTAATGGGAAGAAAGGTTACACAACCCCTACAATATGGATGGTGCGCAGGCAGAAACACCAACGCTTATCTGGGTTTTCTGCAGACGCACAGCATCGACCGCCCTGTTCGACCTGCACAGGCACTAGAATGACCATTTGCCTTCAAACATCTTTACAAACTTTTTTTTTTCCTGCGTGTGTGTGTGTGTGTGTGTGTGTGTGTCTCCGTCCGTCCGTCTGCGCGCGCCCGCGTGCAGGTGTCCTTCATTTTGGTTCGGTAAAATGGAGGGGGAGAGAAGTGTTTCAAGGATGAGTTGGAAAATGAGAGCTCCGAGAGGAGAAGAGGAACAAAACTAGGACTGTGTTGCGCAGAAGGAAAATGGAGAGAATGTGCGTCTCAGACAAATGACAGGGATTTGTGCACTCTGCACAACCAAAGAGAAGGTGGGAACAAAGGAACTACGAGGTTGGGATGCGAGCCGTTAAACAGAGGGAGCATTTGGAGGGAGCAATGGAAAGCGAGCCTGATCTGGGAGACACAAACAAAGCGAGAAGTGAATCTGGGCAGAGTGAAAGATAAAGATGTGCTAAATTGCTGATTTACAGACTGAACAAAGAAATGCGTTTGTGAAAAGTTCAAGTGCTCGGTAAGAAAAGAAGAAGGGATTGGAACAGACGCCATCTTATTGACTCAAAGTCTTGAAATAAGTATTGGTTTAACTCATCCACCCTGAGTCATGGCTTTTTCTTTTTTGTTTTATTTCCTTTGCTCATTTCTGTTTCCCTGTTTTTTTTAGTTTTTTTTCCTCATCCCCTGTAGACCGAGCAAAGGCATGCGAAGCCTTAAAGGTGTTCTGCCTTTTCAATAGAACCTTTTACCTCTGTCTGGGGAATGGACGAAAAAAAAAAAAAAAAAAAAAGTGCCAGCCTGTCTTGCAAACCAAGCATCTCCCTAATGCATTACATTTCTGTAATAATATATGTAAAAAACAAAAGAAGCTTTTATACACAGATCCAAGGGGGGAAAAAAAAAGAGCCAGCAAGGCACACACATGTGCCCGAGGTTGGAGGTGGCGCCAACTCAAATAAAATGTTGCCCTGGGGTTGTCTATGTGCCAGGCAAGACTATATTCCTGCATCACACTTCTAAATAGTAGATCAGATATATGCAATATGCACAAATATATAAATAGATCAAATTGTTACCAGTAGTCTTCACACATTATTATGAGGTGAGCGATTTGAGGAACTGATTATTGTTGCTGGTTTCTTTGATGTAGTCCATGTTATTTGCCCGGCAACAGCATGGGCGGCCAAAGCTGGAAAAAATAAATGGTCTCGTCCATTTGCAGTGTTGAATGTGATGCAAACAAGAAGATACCCACATGCGTTGGAACCTTTAAGCTCCTGCGTGAGGCACCCTGGCATATGCAATAGGGGAAGGCTTTTGGCTTTAGGTAATGTGCCTGTGGGTGGCTGGTTATATTATGTTGATATACTGTGTATGTAAATATCCATTGCATAAATGATAAACACATGCATGACTCGCGCACACCATAAAATGGGACGGTGGTTTCAAGGACAAAGAGTAACGCACACCATAACTAATACCGTTTACTCACAGCACAGCCTGTCACTCTCCCCTAACGTGGCATTACCCGGCCAATGACGCGGGTGCATGTGACCAAAATGTGTATGGGTCGGCCTGGGTGAGTTAGGGCGCTCGTGTCGCGGCATCTACTTCTCCTGATGGCCGCATGTGCCGCGTTTACTTGTCGAGATGTGTGATCTCATGCCAGGCCGTAACTCACATGTCCTGAACGCACGGCGTCCCGTGAAGTGTGCCTGCTGCTCCCCAGTAAGTAATGACAACATAAAGCAAATTTACAGCCATGACACTATGCGGGAAGGGGAGCTCGGGCACACACACACACACAAACACACACACACACACACGCCCGCTCAAACGCACACTGAGGTGCTGAGGTGCAGTGTATGTCACAGGCCTGATTGTCCTCAGCTGTTTGTTGTTGTTTTTTTTTATCCGAGAGTTAGGATGGATCGGGGCTGAGAAAATCAGATTGGGAAAGGGTTGGAGAGAGAACAGACTGACGGACACAGGAGGAGAGGGGGTTGGGAGGAGAGAGAGAGAGAGCGAGAGAGAGAGAGAGAGAGAGCGCGCACAGCACAGCACCAAAGGGGAAAGAGCGTAAAGTGTAAGACAGAGTGAGGCCTGCCGCCTTTCTAGTTCTGCTCAGTGAAGTTAATAAACGGCCGAAGAGCCAAGCATTGTCGTCGTCATCAGTCATTCCAAAATGGGAAGGAGGAGAGATTGGGGGGGGGGGGCGGACAAGGGGAATGGTCCNNGGGGGGGGGGGGGGGGGGGGGGGGACAAGGGGAATGGTCCAAGGCCTATAGGAGGAGTGAAGACGGATTGGAAATGGTCCGTGGATCTCTAAGTCGAGGAAGTGACCGGCCCAGATATGTGTTGACCTCCTCCTTATGGCGGAGGAAGGGAGGGACCGGAAGAGACAGGAAGAGTTAAAAAAATGGCTTTGGGGGGGTGGGGTGGTTTGGGAAAAAAAAAAAAAAAAAAACGTTTTAAGGAAAAAGAAAAAAAAAAAAACGTTTTAAAGACTACCCTCAGCAGCCACAAGAGAGACCCCTTTAAACCGTCGATTCCCACGTGGACACCGGGACTCACTCTGGCCTCATTACGCGCTCAGACCTCTCGATCTGTCGTCTGAGACTTTGTCGGCGTGGGCGCGCGTGACCGGGCGAGCGAGCGCACCCCCCCCCCCCCCCCCCCCCCCCCCCCCCCCCATCTGCCCCGCGCTGTCTTTGAAGTCCCACCGACAAAATGGCTGCTTTTGGAAGGGAGGAAAGAGTCCTGTTTGCGGTGTAACGAGCTGCGCGGAGTGAATTGTGCGAAACATTCCCATTAAATTGCACATCGCGCCTAGCGCCCGGCACCTCACCTCTTTCTTTCCTCAACGTGAACAGCGTGAGGCGCAGATGTTTCGTCTCGTCTCGGAGATTTTTTTTTTTTCTTTTTTAATTCCTCTCTTGTTCGATAACAATGGGTTTTCTAACCACCTTGACTAAACTCCCCGCGGTCTGTTGTGAGCAAGGAACACAATGAAGTCATTGGTATGCGAGTCCAATATTTTTAGCTGCAAATGTTTTTTCTGACATTCCCTGCTGGATGATATGATGCGTTTCAATAGCTACCGAGGACACGACGTTGAGCCTCATCATGCCCGCGTCCCCCTTTTTGATATGCGTTTTTATTCAGACACAGCATCCTGTATTATTATATTTCTAACATCTTTTGAGCTAACTCGCCGATGGGAAAACTGGATGATGGTGAAAATAGTTGACCTTATGGCTCCAGTTGAAAAAGTGCGCTGCTCATTCAGTTCCCGTTCATTCGGTCAGATGAATCTCATGTCGCTAGTCTGATGCAACCTAAATAGTCTTGACAGATAGTCGTGGCCTGGCTCACTGCAGTATTTGGCACAGCTGGCTCCAGATCACAATTGAGGCCGCTCGGAACGGAAATGAGCCCCCGTATTTGGTTTGGATAAACACACAAGGACGTTCAGCGTCCAGTGGCCAAAAAAAAAAAAAGAAAAGAGAAGATATAGAAAAGCTAAGCGCAGAGTGGAAAACAAAACGATTTCATCAGAGCTCCTCCGGGCTTTTTTTTCCCCGGAAGGATGCGTCTAGTTTGCTGGGATGGCTTCGGGAGGAGGCGTGCTACTTGCAGCCCCCCTTCGCCGGCTTGTGGCCACCGGCCTACGTCACGTAGACGATGAATTAATCACAAAACCGTCTCTCCGTCGCATCATCCGTCAAAAAATACATTCCGTCTCATCATCTACATGTCAGACTAGGGCCTGGCATTCTCTGAATCTCTTTAGAGTTTCTTTTTTCCTGCACACAGGAGAAGAGAGAGGTCATTAATAAATGTATGAAATGGTGCAGAACAATCTCTCACTGCTTCTCTCTCTCTCTCTCTCTCTCTCTCGTCTCTCTATCGCTCTCTTTCTTTTCTCTCATTTTGTCCAATGCTCTATAAGGGCTCCGCTGTTACCCTCATGGGACTAGTTCCTCTCTGCTGGTTCATTACCACACAGGTTGGTGGCAACAAAGAAGCCATTATAGCTCTGGCGGCGTGAGATGGGAGCCCGGGAGTTGGGCCATTGACTCACTGGGAGAGGATGTTCAATATGTTTCTTTTTGCTGGAAATACTTTGAGGGAGGTTTTGCCACCCCGTGTACCTGTATTTCAGGAGAGGTGTCGTACACACGTGTGCAATCATGTTGTGATGTCCCCAGCTCTCTGTGTGTGTGTGTGTGTATCTGCCAGCACGGGCCATCGCGGAATACTCTCATCAGTACCAGTTGGCTCTCTCGTGTGCGTGCGTGTGCGTGCGTGTGTGCGCGCAGGCTTCGGTGAGGTTTGTGAGACACCATGCTTGTTCCTTCCCTCTGTCTGCAGATGCTGTATGAGATTGGACAAGCCCAGTCAAAGCCGTGCGGGATAAATTTAGCTCGTGCTAACACCCTTGGAGGCCTCTTAATAATTGAGAAGGCATCTGCTCCAATTAATATGGCCCCTCTAAATGGTATCCCTATTTAAATTTTCTCTAACTGGGTCACTCTCTTTCTCACTTCAAACCCCCCCCCCACCCCCACCCCTCTCTCTCTCTCTCTCTCTCTCGCTCTCTGCGGTGCAGTAAGGAAGAAAATCAGCTGCCTTCTACTTTTAAATGGTTTTTAGGGGTTTCGGAAACATCATCTGGGATGTTTTGCCTGAGGTCTCTCAAGCGCTCTTTCTCACTTCAAACCCCCCCCCCACCCCCACCCCTCTCTCTCTCTCTCTCTCTCTCGCTCTCTGCGGTGCAGTAAGGAAGAAAATCAGCTGCCTTCTACTTTTAAATGGTTTTTAGGGGTTTCTGAAACATCATCTGGGATGTTTTGCCTGAGGTCTCTCAAGCGCGCGCACATACGTACACGCACGCTGAAATGAAGTTTTGACGGATTTTTTCATGTAGCCCCCTTTGGAATGATAATAAAGTGGAATTGGGAGCTTCTTTGAACTTGATGGGGTTGTCCGATTTAGCCCATTCAATCAAAAACTGGCGGGAGATGTTCGCAGTCGGGATGATTATGACTGAGTAAGCAGTTACATACTGCAGCTTGTCTCCTTAATTTTGATTAGTCTCAGCTTTTTGGGGACCAAAGTTTGGCCAAAAAAACATATTGGTATTTATTGAAACATTTTATCTTTTGTGAAAGTTGAAAAATATTATATTTAAATGGAATGATGGAAAACTTGTAATAATGAAATGAAAACGGCTTCGTAAAAAAAACATCGGCATGAGCATTAACTCGAGAATGATTAAGTGGAGTGTCCGGACTGTGGCCTGATCAAAGTACTTCAGGTACATGTATGATCAATATCTCTTTTCACTCGATGTCATAATGTTCACATGGATTCCTGACATAGTTGACATACATTTTTTTTTCTTTTGCTACTTTTTACTGACTTATTCAGCTGATCGGAGCTCTGTGTCATCCCAGTTTGTCATTAAACTTGCTAAGTTTACCCCCTCGTTGACCCCCCTTACCTCTTTAGTTTCCCTTTGTAATTAAGCCCACTGACTAGGCTGCCTCCCCTTTGTTCTATACAGCTGCCGCATGAAGTCACTGTTATGTCACGTAATCCCGAAAGGATTTCGGGGCTAAATTTGGGCAATCCCCATTGCAGAGTCACACACGCGCTGTTTTGTCTGATCTTATCTGGCAATCTCGAATATTTCTTTTTTTTTTTGGAAACAGGAAACCAGGGTGCACGATGGTTTGGGTACAACTGCATCTGTGTGGGCTTATAAAAGTGTGTGTGTCTCCTTACATGCGCTTTGGGCTAAGGGTGTTGCTAAAAATAGCTCGGTGGGCCATAGCGACAGGGGGATCCAGTGTGCAACTGGAAGCTGACTCATAGGCCTGGACACTTGGATGGATAGCAACGTGCTCCTGCAACCTGCCCCGCTGTACACCGTCTCTCTCACAATCCCTCTCTCTTTCATCATCGTTGTGCTACCGGTGGGGAACTCCAAGTAGTCCATTGTGTCCCGCAGCCCACACTCTTAGTGCTCAGTCCCCATGATGTTGCTCTCTACTTTCATTTCCCCTGTGCGCTTATAGACGACCCACATTGCCCTTATGGCTGCAATTTTTTTTTCTTTTTGTTTTATTTATCTGTATAATACATTTCAATAGCAAGGCAATTCCAAGTGCTTTACAAATACTTTTAATTATTATATAATGACTATAAAAATATATAGACTGTATATATACATACCCAATTTCAAGAGCAAGTCAATGTACACAGAAAAAACAACACATACAGAAATCTAACAATTGGAAAAATGTGTAGCAATAATAGTTTCAATTGAATTAAAGGCTGTGGCAAACATTATTATTATTATACATATATAATACTAGTATTCACTGTTTGGTAGAAAACGTGCAACCATGCTGGAACATGGCAGATTGTGTGTAGATGATAAAATGTGTGTATTTATCTTTTTATCCATCCATGTAGATTCAGCACAAAGAACGCTTGCGTTTTAGTGGGGTAGCAGTTTCTGAATGGAGAGGCGTTGGCACACGCGAGAGTGATTGATATAGCAAGAGGAGGAGAAACGCAAAGGAGAAGACAGACTTCACTGAAGTGAATGAGAATGAGAGTGGAAGAATGTCGAAGGTCAGAAAAAAAGAGAGCGAAGGGGGGAGCAGAGTGCGTGTCTGACATAAATCTGTCTGCTCGTGTCAGGCTGGGTCAGCTCTCTCTTCACCTCCCTTTTGCCTTTGTGATACAAGTGGAAAAAAGTACCTACTCTCAATTTGGCATTCACTCCCACCCGCGTCTCCGTGTGATCCCTGTGTAAAAAATTAGACGGCGGCAGCGGGGGGGGGGACAGTGACGAAGGAGAGCACGGTAGACAAGGAGGGGAGAGATTGACGGGCGGAAGTTGGCAGAAAGGAAAGAAAGGCCGCCAGCCTTGAATGGGATAAAATCAAGAATGAAAAAAGGGAAGAAACAAAAGAGCTGAATGGGAGGCAGGGCAAAGAGGACGCTAGTTTTTTTTATGACTGTGGAAAACCGAAAATCTTGAAAGCCTAAGATTTTCTCTCGGGAACAGACTTCGAACAGCCTTTGAATAGACTTTCAAGCAATCGGAAAAAATCCCACACTTTGCATCTAACAAGTAAAAAGTGTACGTCTATTGTACATCGTACGTATTGTACATGTTTGAATTTCATCAGGTAAAAAACGTACATGAAAAGTTTCAGGCAGTTTCCTATCGGGTGATTGGGTTTTTATTTATTTTTTTTAGAGTGGGCAGGGAATCCTGGGAAAAAAGAGAGGGGGGGGGAGGGGGGGGGGGGGGGGGGGGGGACAGTGACGAAGGAGAGCACGGTAGACAAGGAGGGGAGAGATTGACGGGCGGAAGTTGGCAGAAAGGAAAGAAAGGCCGCGAGCCTTGAATGGGATAAAATCAAGAATGAAAAAAGGGAAGAAACAAAAGAGCTGAATGGGAGGCAGGGCAAAGAGGACGCTAGTTTTTTTTATGACTGTGGAAAACCGAAAATCTTGAAAGCCTGAGATTTTCTCTCGTACATGAAAAGTTTCAGGCAGTTTCCTATCGGGTGATTGGGTTTTTATTTATTTTTTTTAGAGTGGGCAGAAAACGAGACTTTTTTTTTTTTTTGGTTTGATCATCTTATCGTGATAGAGCTCAGGTAATAGTACAGGTAGTATGCAGTGAATCGCAATCTCCCCTCATAACGCTTAAAAGAAACGGGAACACTGTGAACCTGGGGGAGGTAACCACAGTACATCACTATTTGAATGTGAAATAAAAAAGGCGCTTGGTTCCGTCACCGACCTCCTGACCTCCATCTTGGTTCTCTTGAGACTTGAGACCACAGTCCCTTCAGAGTGGTTTGGCCTGTGGGTCACACCTGTACACCCGACTCTCAGAGAGTCGCGCAGAATTTGAGAAGCGCTCTCTCTGCTCAAGCCTGAGGTGTGTGACGTAAAGCAAAAATGTGCCCCAGCAGGAGGTCACAAAAAAAAGAAAAAAGAAAAATGATAACCCCTTGTTGTGTATTGTTCTGGCGGATTATTATTATTATTTTTTTTCTGTGGGTTTGCACACAAATGATGGACACATTGCACTACTCTCTATCCTCATATGTTTGCAACTGGCAACGCACACCTGTCCAGCATCTAATGTGATCCGAAGTCCGACAGACTCCTGCATCGCATACTGAGGCTGTGTTTTGTTTGTTTTACTTGCGTGTGTTTTTTTTTTCCTTCTGTGAATGTAACATGGGCTCTGGGGTTGTTTGCGGGGAAAGGCCGTGGCACAAATGTTAATGAGCCAAAGATTGGAGATCGCGTGTGGGCGCACACGCCTCTTTTCTTTCTTTCTGTCTTTTCTTCTCTCTTTTTTTGGCCGTTTGTAGTTATTTGGTCGAAAATGCTATGGGTATAATTGTGTTGGGATGCCGAGCACTTAAGGTCCTCAACGTAATAACATTTGGCGACTCACTCCGTACCATTGACATTATGCACTGCAGTTGAGTCATCCAGGAGGTCTGCGGCCGGCCCTTTAGAGGAAACATAGATCAGTGTATTCAGATTCGTCTGAGTCGACTCTTGCCATGGTATACATTCAGCACTGTATACTTGTGTACCTTTTTGCACAGCTTCGGTTTATCTTTATTCTCTCTGCAATTTTTTTCCATTAAGCCTTACTGATTATTCTCTACTGTGGCAACACCGCCAATTACCCCTCTGTGGGACAATAAAGCAACATCTTATCTTATCTTATCTTATTTGATCTTATCTTAGCTATTCTCCACTCCTGTTCTCGCCGTCAAATGTTAGCTCAAGTGAGCGCTTGGGAGGTTTTAGCCTCTTCAGCTTCAGTCTCCGAGCTTCCGACTCTCCCTGGTTTTCTGCCTACGGTGCTCTCCCCTTGTGATATTTCCATTTTTTCATATTCTAACCTTTCAGTTCCCCTCTCTCCATACACCCAGAGCTTTTTTCTGACTTTTCCTGTGTGTGTATGTGTGTGTGTGTGAGTGAGTGTCTCTCTCTTTTTTTTAATTTTTTTTATAGTTTCTCTGCCTCAACTCTACCTCCCACTCTCCTGTATCTCCTTGTCTTCCGCGATTCACTCCACTTGATCCCGGGAACAGAAGTCGTAGGAAGAGAAATGAAGCAACGCATTGTTTTCGATGCCTCGTCTGTCTCACGTGTTTCCTGGACCACGCGTTGCAGTTTGTTGTCCTTCAGGAAGTTGGCAGAGAAACGCATCTCTCCTGGGCAGTTGCTTTTCTCCCGGATTCCTTTCTTTTAGTTAAGTTTTTTTTTTTTTTTGTCCACTTATTTGATCTCCACTCTGCTTTCCCCTCTCCATATCTCCCCTTCCCCAGCTGTTCCCTCCGTGTCAGCCAGTGATTACTCACCGTCATGCATTATGAAACAAGTCTAAAGTTGCTGTGCTAGGCCCCTTCGGCCTGGAAGAAAAACAAACTAATCTCTGGTTGTCAAGGATAAATGAGGATTGGGAAACAAGGAGGAGGCAGGCCCAAAGAGGAAGTAAAACCAGCCGAGGCTGTAGGATATTGAGAACGACATGCTAGGAGGTCACTGACCTTCTGAAACTTCGAGAGATTAGGCCCAACGTAGGCCTCCAGCACATGAGGAGAATCTGTAATGACCATCGGTCATCTGCTCCATCCTCTTCCCTCTGCCGCTGATATGAATTCATCTCCCGCAGGTAAGGCTGCTTTAGAGGGGGCAGCTGTTGACTCTGCCCGAGGCTACGCGTTTATTAAACCTTGACACAACCTGCCACAATATGTGGCGGGTTAAGCTGGCTGGCCACATACGAAAGGATTTTTGTTTTAGCTTCTCTGGTGTATATAAAGAAATTATAAAACAGACAGTTCTCAAAAAAAAAACAAAGGAAATTCTCCAACACCCCAGGTTTCTCACATAATAACAGTAATAATAGACAAAACGAATAGTGAATGCGATTCACAATTCAATTCGGCTTGAACTCGACCTGCTTTCAGAGCCCATTGTGTGCACCTGTTTTTTTTGTTTATCAACGATAGAAAGTGTGTACCTGCTGAGCAGCAATCGATGTTACAGGATAGCACAGTTTCGAGAAAAAGGGCAGAAGAACCACAGAGGTAGAAGGAAACAGAAGTTAAACTGACTCTTCCTCTCCGTCGCTGCACAGCAGCTGCAGACAAAGGACGAGGAACAAAATGTGACATTCGCATTTGGAGTCGTATTTCATCCTCTCTAATAGGAGCTCTACGCAGAAAGAGTTGAAGCAGATCGACTCGCGCACTTTGTCACTTTGAGTTTGTTAATTAAGTATTTGATACTGATGCTTTGGTGTCCTAATCCTTCAATTAGCCACTAATTGGAATAGAGAGAGAAGGGCGCTGGAGTTCTTGCGAGGGCGGAAATTGATTTTCTGCTGTTATTGTTGTTGTTTTTACACCTGCTGTTTATTCCCGGGAAGAAAATAAATTCCCAAAGCCGAGCAAAGCTGCCTCCAAAATGTACTCAAACTGTGAGTGTGTTTGGGGGTAAAAAAAATATAAAAAAAAACCCTCACTGAGACAGAACCTGTCAACAGGTAGACTTGACTTATGTGCATGTGTATTTGTTTTTGATCTTTTGAGTACTGGCTGCTGCAGAGTTTCCTTATCTGGAATAATAATGAGGCAGATCCAATGTTTTGGTGATGTAGAACAAAGTCAAAGCACGGAGGGAGGTTGGGGGACATTTAGTATTATTGAGGCATGGTCATGAGGTCTATAAAATCCAATTGGCCATTGGATGCAAAATGATTTTTGGTCGGGTGTTCCCCGTAGCTGTTGGACGATGGTGTCTCGAGCGGCCTCTCAAGGTGTTTTATTTTGTTGAGGAAGCGCTGGTTTCCTCGGGACTACACAATTATGACCACATGCTCTCTCTGCCAAGGCCACAGTTGAGAGTCCCAGTGGGACGCCTCTGGAGATCCTCAGACGTTTTGGCTGCGTCTGTGCAGCTCTTATCTCGGGTGTGTGTTCCTGCTTGGTGGTGGTGGTGGAGTGCCCCTCAGATCTGGTTGATCTTTCTACCTCTGATACGAAAGCACATGTCTGTATTTAAAGGTTTGATAAGCGATGCGTTTAAGACCTTCTGTGGCCAGTGGAACGGAGCGAGACTGCATGTTTGGTTTGGCATCACAAAACACAGCTATTTTACACCGGAAGCGCCTTACCTGTGCGCATGCACAGGAAAAAGTGAGATCAGGTCTGTTTTAGTGGGGTCACATGCACGTAATGGTCGTCCTTATTCCCTTAAATTTGTTTTCAAATTCTCGCATTATACAGTATACAAGGGGAAACTGCTGGTCTTGTACTGCGGCGTTCTTGATGTTCACATTGCTCTGGGAAACCGGACTCTTAATCTCAAATTTGATAAAGAATGGAATATATCGCAGCATGACTATGATAACTGGCCGCTTCAGGACTCAGTGGAATTGAAAAGATAGATACGGGATGTTTTTTGGCCTCGGGATTAAATAAGATACCGTGGAACCAGACAGTTTAAACTTAAAACTGGGGGGGGGGGGGGGGAATATTACACGGCAGTTTGAGATATTGTTCTGGGAATACACGACTGTGGTTGTATTGAGCAGCTTCAATCTATCAATGTGTGTTGGTATATTAATCTGCGGAAGGCTGAGATAAGTATGGAACAGGGGATATGCACCTTTATAAAGGTACGCATAATTAATCATTTGGGGAAAAAAAAGAAATCATGAAATGCTAACATTAAAGGGACTAGAATCCGACTGTGGAGTGCCGTAACCCCTGTATGCCGTTCTGCACCGTGCACTCGGCGTCGGACGAGGGGAAAGATTCCTCAGCCCCCCATTTGCATGTCCAACTCCTCTGACCATCTCTGCCAAGCTTAGATCTTTTTACAAGACACGTTCAAGGGGTATCATTTGCACCAAATTTGAATTTCCTCTGGGTAATATGTCAAGGATTTTTATCAAAGCCCTGCAAAAGGACTAAATCTGAATGGGACGGAAGATTTGGCCCTCAAAACAGATTGGTACAGCAGATTGGAATTTCGAATGCAAACCTTCCTGGGCTAATTTGCATGCGGTGCATAGCAGATTGCATTTGAAATCCACTAATCTCCAAATGAATACGAGTCCAACATAATTCTGTCGGTCGATTGTTGCAGAATTAGGGTGCTTGTTGTTTTTTTTCCTCTCTCTCTCTCTCTCTCCCTCTGTACGGCGTACAGCGGCTGTTTTTATTCAGAGGTCTGCGTTTCCGAAAGACCCCTGTGTATCGCACGATTATCTCTAAAATTATGAAAAAACAAAACAAAAAAACATTTGAGGATTTAGACATTATTATCCTTTCTTTCTTTCAGCAATCCCCCTCCCTGCTCCCTTCCTCTTTCTTTTTTTTTTTCTATCCAGAGAACATAATGCCTCTGGCCAGTAGCCTTTGCCAGAGGCATTATGTCCTGAGGTTGTCTGGCCCACTCTCATAAACGCGTTGTCTCAGCAGGGCTTAGAGAGAATGTGTTCCCTTGCACTTTATGTATCGGTTTATCCAACTTGTTGGTTCCATCCCTACTTTTTGATATCTACAACTTTTCTGTCAACATTTTTGCCATTGAGTGGAACATGTTAAAGGCAATACGGGCATTCACACAGCAATAATGCTGCTCTTGAGCCATATGACCATAGCTGTTACCCTGCTACGACACGGCTATCATACGACTATTGCTATTAAAGAAACAGTGGTGTAATAATGTCCTCTAAGCCCTTTCAACCGCTGCCTCGTTGCAGCACATCAGCATGCTAATCTCGCTGCATTTCATTTCAGGACAGGCCGCTTTGTTTCTGGTTACATCTCCTGCGTTTACAGGTCAAGGTCTCTTGGACCTCACAGCACAACAAGTTTAGCTCAGTGGAATCCCGTTAGATTGGCCTCCTTTTTTCAGTCGGTCTCGAGGAAGAAATGATGAAAGTTGGACGGTCTCGTTCCAAGGTCAGGGTCCCAATGACCTCGCCGAAACCATTATCGTTGCCGGAGATATACTGTATGCATGAATGACAATCTATTTCCATATGCAATGCATATCATGTGCATATTCCATGTGCCATGCATGTAAACTAGGAGCTGCGGCCCACGGCTTCCAGCCTGTTCACTATTTTCGGGACGATCAAACCTTGATCGTAACCTTGGCAGCTTAACATGAATATACGACCTCGTATCTGAAGAGAAAAACAATGAAAGATGATCAGGGGTCTTCAAAAGTGCATGGGGTTGATTGTCCAGTTTTTCTAAAAAAAGAAAAAAAAAAAAAAAAAAAACCCAAAAGACAGACTTGATTGTCCAGTTTTTCTAAAAAAAGAAAAAAAAAAAAAAAAAAAAACCAAAAGACAGACAATGACAGATATTTACTTTTGGCATACAAAAAAAACGCATGTCTTACATCGCGGCCAGTGGGTTAAGTTGTGTCTTAGTGTTTTCATTCATGTCTACCTGTATGTGTTTGTGGTACCCAGGCCTTGGTTGTAGAGACAAACAAACAAATAGGGCTTCCGCTGTGTGTCCTCGCACACGGCTATACCCCTGTATTTTTTCCATTAGCCGAAAAAAGGAGGGTGGATTGTATCATTCATAGACAATGTATAAATAAATGTATGGTAAACGCACCAAAATACAGAGACAGGGAGCTCGCCACCTGTACCTCATGTACAGCTCAGTGTGTGTTGGATCCTTTGGGCCGCCCACCTTACTGCAGTGATGAATAAAACAACAGCCACTTGGAGCTGTGCATGCGCGTGTGCGGAGGGGTTCCGCTGACATGCTGGCTTTTAAATGAACTCCTTTGGGTGGCTGGGTGGCTGGCAGTATGGCAGCTTCGGGCCAAGGCTGATCCAAGCGCCTCGGCTCGCAATCGTGACTGCATGCTAACTTGGAAAAAAATATCTGAGAAGAACCTGCACCAGTAATGAATGATCGCTATTGGCAGACGGCAGAACCTATTTCTTCTCTTTCTCATGCCTTTGGGAGGGGCTGGCATACATTTATTTATGTATTTATTTAGCACTGATGGAATATCTTTTGGTCAAATGTATATACAGGTATATATATATATATTTTTTTCTCTTTTGTCAAATTGTTATAACATTATCTCTTCCATCCTGTTTATCTTTGGGAACTTTGTGCGCACATTGCCTGACATAGTTCAACAAAACTACACATGAACACTAAATTATTGAGACACGTTTTTTACTAGCTTCCATCAAATATTTAATTGAACTAACCCTAGCCCGTATTTGTGACACCAAAATGATTCCTGGGCCAACAATTTATTTTTCATGTGAGTCTACTTTTCTTTGGAATTTTGTTTGAATGGAATATTGAATATTAAACTCATGGGAGTAATTGTGTAAGTAATGGGAGCATCGCTCAGGTACTTTTTTCCAATATTATATATAGAAACGCATGTATTATATGGAAGTGATTTTAAATTGCACAGAATGGTCTTGGCGGAATCTTTATTTATCTCCTCTCCCATCTCATAGTGCAGCCCTCGAAAAACTTGTCGACTCCGAACGCGCGGCTTCGACCATTTGCTTCACCTCCATGCAAGGGGGTCGACATTTCTGCCCCGATGTCTCTCAGGATAGACTCACAGATGAACTGAATTTTTCTCATTTCCATTTTTCGAGAGCCAATTGTTGTTTGCCCGCGTCGCGCCGCAGTTTACTTCCGCCTGGCAGCCAGAACTCTACGCCTGCGCAGGTTTCTGGGGAGAGTGAATTTGAAACACTATCGCAATAAATGATTCTTCTGTGGTTGGAGAAGTGTGAGGAAATATAAGTGGTTGGGATTATGTGTGTGTGTGTGTGTATGCGTCTGCATGCAAAATTGCACGTGTCGAACACAGCGCTTCCTTGTGTGACGTTGTTTTAACTCACTAACTGCTCACTGCTGTCAATGAACGTGGTGTGTGTGTGTGTGTGTGTGTGTGTCCATAGCGTAAGAGGGTGAGATAAGGCGGTGGAGTGTGAGACAGAGAGGGTTCTAGGGTGAAAGAGGGGGGCGGCATGATTGAAGGACATGGGAAACTAACCCTAAACACTGATGAATGAGTGAAGACGGCTGATCGAAGCGAAAGGAGGAGATGAGACGCGCTCCAAATGCACTTCATGATACTGTTGTTAAATCACTGTTAGTTCAGGTAGGTTCAGCGGTCGCCATAGTTCCGCTGGATGCCTGGTTCAAATAGTGTGGCGTACGTGAGCCTTTATGCAACTCGGTCCTTCTTTTGTGCAGCAGTGAAGATTTCTGAAAGCCTCAGCCTCAGCAGCGATATCAAGGACAGCCGAGAGGACTATTTCGCTCCTGCAGTACTTGGATGATGACTCAACCCCTTCCGCAGAACATCCGCTGGGCTTAGAGAGTGAGGAGAGCACGGGGGTATGAGCACGTGTAGGCGAAATAAAAGCTGGGGGGAGACGCACGAGGAGATGGAGCGGATGGGATGAGTCAAAAGGGGGGGGGGGGGGGGGGGGGGGGGGGGGGACGGCGGGTGGGACCGAAAAGTCCGAGTGGAAAGGATATGGGCCGAATCAATGCGGGCGCCAGAGGAAAGCAGGTGCGGCGGCGAAGACATTGATTGTGTGCAGGAGTCGGAGGACAAGTTCAGAATGGACGGAAAAGGATGCGAGGGCTGAAGCAGCGGAGAGGGACGGTGTCATGGAATTAGGGGAAAAAGTGCGAAGAAGGGGAGAGGTGGGTGAGGGGGAAAGAGGCAGGCGGGAGGAGCACTCCGAAGTTTCGAAGTTATAAATCCATTCAATTGAGAAGCGGCCCGGGGGCTGAAGGAATACCGAACTACACACGCAGGTTGCAAGGGGTACGGAGGGCGAGAGAGGGGAGAGACCCCGGCAAAATCCATCCCTCCGCGAAATACGGCTTGACATTTATGATGTGCACAAAACCCCAAGCCTCTTACCGGTCGCTTCAGGCGGAGTCCTCCCAGTGCCTCAAAACCAAAAAGACACTCTGCTCCTACCCGGTCTACACGGTTTCTTTGTTGGGCGTTGAGTTTTTTTTTTTTTTTTTTATATCCGTCATTCGTCCGATCTGGCCCTTCTTTTCGGAAACCACGGCTCATTCGACACTCCCACCAACTATTGGCCCACGCAAGGTGGGGCAAAGGATGTTACAGGAATGAGCCGTTCCATAGCCTGTTCGGTTCGGGGGCCACGAAGAAATATTAGATGAATTTGAGAAAAATACGTTTTTGATCAAAATCACTTAACCCACCTTTAACAGGGCACTGCAACTTTCTGATATTCAAAATTTCCCCCGACAATTTCACCAGAGTGTGAAAAACTAACACGCAGACCTACGATCCTTCATCTGCCATCTGAATCAGCGTGTTCAAGTAGAGCTATTTCAGAACATTGTGGTTTGTGTGTACTTTTTTTTTATTTTTTTTTTCTTGCGATATAACATGAGTATAATGCTCCTGAATTGCTTTGGGGACATTCCGCCGCCGCTCAAAGCAAATGTAATAGCACAGAATAGCCCTCACACCATTCAAGTCTTTTGAATGCATTGTCACACAATAACAATGTGTCTTTTGACTGAAGGAAGTTGAGATGAAAACGTCTCCGTTGCGCCGATCAATGGAGTGTGATTTTCAATGTCCTGGAAAAAAAACCGTGGCGGGAAGATTGCGAGAGAAAACAACATTTCTTGAGCCACAATGTTCATGAGGTCTTTTGAAAGCTATCAAATAGCGAAAAGCATCTGTATTATTCCTGAAGCCAGTGTCACCTCATTCTTAATTGAACCTGTGACTCCCTGGTCCTGACTCTCACTTGCAAACGCATCACTTATACATACGGCCTGTTTACAGGGATAATGAGGCCTTCAAAGCTGAACGGCCCTGAGGGTGTGATGTTAATCAATGAAGGAGACGGGTCAAGTGACGAGAGAAGGGTGCGGGGCGGGATACCGCGGAAAAATCTCAGCATCAGGGCGGATGCGGAATAAGATAGCGAGAAGTTGGGGGGGCGGGGGTTTAAATGAGGAGAGAAAGGGAAATGGCATACATGAATCAGAGGTTTGAACAAGAAGGGATGGAGAGCAAGGACTGGCAAGATAGAGAGCTGTGAAGCAGAGGAGCAGAACAGAGAAAATGAGGCAAGGGGTTTATATTCAAGGCAAGAGGGCAAGAGGCAGATGGAGAGGTAAATCAGGAATAAAGCCATAAAAGGGGTTATGAGTCCGGCAATGGGAAGGTGAAGGTATTGAGCAAAGACGGGAGGATAACTTGAGCCCGTACAGCGAGGGGGTTATTTATTTTTTTTGACCAGTCTGTTGATATGATGTGAGGGGGGGGGGGGGGGGGGGGGGGGGGGGGGGGGGGGGGTGTATGGATAAAAAGAAAAATGCCGCAATCGTCGTGCATGGAAGCCATGGAACACGCAGCCATACTGAGTATACGGCCCGGGTCGTTCAGCAGGTACACCGCTATCCCCCTAATTATCATTTACTTATTACTTGGCTCAGGCTCAGATATACTCTCACGTCTGGCCGTCGGCCACCAGCTCCACCGCTTTAAGATCAGGCCTGGCCGGAACCGGAGCTGAGTCAGCCGCGGTTCGCAAATGAGCGGGGACTTTGCCAAAGTCCGGCCGAGAGCTGACGCGGGGAGAAACAAAGGAGAGAGAAATGGTGCTGTCGATTGTCCCGCCCCTGTGGTTTGCTGGGTGCGCACTCATTGAGAAAATCGAAAACGGGGGCCTTTGCTGAATTGTTGTTTTTTTTTTTTTTCCCCGAACAGTGTTTGGCTCGCCGGCTAATGAACGGGGGATGCATGAATATAAATATGATGCGTTGGAGGGTGCGGCGGCGATGGCAAAGGCCTCGGCCCAGCCGTGTGTGGAAGTGCGACAAAGGCGCGGAGTGCTGCCGCACGCTGACGACCAAACTCTCCCGGCCGCACGCCTCCCTAACGATGGAGCAAATTCATTTGAACAGCTGTAATGAAAGAGGCGGGGGTTGGGATTTATTTATTTTTTGTACTTACTTATCAGGTGACCTGTGACATTTCTCATTTTGCGCACGGTGGGATAAAATGTAATATGGGGCGTCTTGCCGTCATGCATTCACGCACCCTACTCACGCACACGCACGTGTTCTAGTGGACATACTATACTGTGCTGCTGTACACACCTAAGAATGCCTATTTACACGCAATGAAATCCTCCTAGTTTTGCTATGGATTTGCTACTACTACTAAAGAAAAACAAACAAAAAAAAACGTTCTAATATTTATTTATATGTGCTAAATCTAGCTCTCCGGGTAACGTCTGGGTACACTCGTATTCTCATTTCTGCAACGGTAAACAGTTCTGCAGTAAACGCACCCTATTCTCCTGCTCCCCCTTTAATATATCTGCACGTAGAACGACAAAAAACGGATTACTACTCTCTTTACCTTTAAAAAAAAACTGCAGGAGCATTGTGTCCGTGAGCCCATATGATAAATATTAGAGGTATTCTCAGATTTTTCCCCTATCATGCCATGAGCTTCCTCTGTTCTTCTCTGACCATTAATCCTTTGTCCTCACCCTCTCTCTCAAACACACACATACAGAAACACACGCACACGCACACACACACACACACAGTCAGATACACATACATTAATTCTACGCTGTCCTCCCAAGTGTCAAAAAGCACTCCAGCTCTCACATCAGAGCTGTAAATAACTGTTTCTGCGTTCTTGCATTTGTGTGCACGTGAGTGGGCGTGTGTGCGCGCGTGTGCGGGTGCGTGCGTGCGTGTGTGTGTGTGGGCATGCGCAGGTATATGTGGACGTTTGACTTCGCAGGACAATAACCTCCCGCCGTACATCACCATCATCACTCAGCGCAGCTGCCGCCATGCTTTCATCATCGCATTGGGACGGCCGCGCTCAGCCCAGCCCTGTCGCAAATCAGCGATACATCATGTGCGTGTGTGTGGGCCTGCGTGCGCCTGTGTGCGCGTGCGTGTATTCCTCCGTAGTCATTATCTTTGTCGGCCTGTCAGTGTCCCTGTCACATTACTGTCGCCAGCTGCAACCTCAGCAACAGGTGTGGGAATGTGTTTGAGAGACGATGGAACCGTCCACCTATGGAATATGTCAGACATCGAGGGCCTGGTTAAGTGTGTCTGTATGTGACGCGAGCAGGGAGAGCATCTCCTCTCTTTCTTAACTCATTCCCACAAATGAGCCGGCTTAATTACTGGGTTTTCATAAAATGCGTGAACATAATAACCCCACTGGATGATGTACCGTCCTAATTTGTTCGCTTAATGGGAAAATTTCGCCGTGTTTATGCGTGACACAATGGGCTTTTGTGCGTCTGAATGACATTATCTCATTTCTTTTTGTCACTGGGACGTTTGAGCTGTAACTTATTCCCTCTTTAAAAAAAAAAAAGGAGTACACCAGTGTTTCTGCTTCTGGGGCAGCGTGACTGAGGCCCGTACAAACCATCCAATATCGTGACGCTAAAAAGCAGTATTTGTCTTGACCTTTTGCCCTGAAAAGATAAAAATGGATATTTTTGCAGCAGTTGTCTCGAGGCGACCTTGAAAGACACGCAGACACTCGGACGTACTTATTCGGAGACTGTAGATTAACCATAGCTGTAAATGTGAGTGTTATTGGTTGTTAATCTCCATACGTTGGCCCCGACCCTTGTTGTCAACGCTTAAGTTAAGTATATTGCGTATGTGATTTGACCTCTGGTTAGATCTGTGGATGTCGCGGGGGCCGGGAGCATGGCTCAGTACACCACGGGAAACAAATAAAGCTGGTATAAAAGCATTGGGAAGGCCTGCCTGGCCACATAATGACTCCTTAGCCCGCCATCATCCTTTCATCTTGGATAATGTGTTTGCCAGGCACATTGTCTGCCTGATTTTGACACTATTAAATAATGTATTACTTTGATCCCTTGCATCACTGTTAAATTACAAAGAGCCCCTGAAGTGAAATGTTGCCATGTTATTTCATGTGTTTATCCATTTCGAAATCACAAGACGCAGATGAAAGCAGCCATTACAGAGTAGATGCAGTTTTTGGCCACAGATATGAATCTATAGATATACTAATAGATATGAATAGTATTTTTTTTTTTGCAACTAAAAGTTTATAAATGCGTACCGAATCCTTTACTGGAGGAGCTGTAATCAAAAGCATACTCGGTCAATAAGGCAGGAGATGGATAAGATGAGGAAGATGACAACACACTGCTTTTCTTCCTTTTCTTCTACCCCAGCCTCTCCAAAAGTAGACATTTCACAATAAAAAGACATACAAGTGATTTTTATTTTTTTTGCCCCTTTATCAGTTTAAACAAACTGGAAAATGTAAACCCAACACTTCAACAAACAAAGTGAGCTCTCTACGTTTGGATTCCGTAGACCACTGTTGTTGATGCTTTTGTCATGGCGGTTTTGAAATGGATTTAGTTCCGCTGCCTACACGTGCGTGTGTGCGTGCGCGTGTGCGTGCGCGTGTG
>JAFBJU010000713.1:331920-353529 GCA_016785305.1 Colistium nudipinnis | reverse complement strand
GTGCGTGCGTGCGTGCGTGCGTGCGTGAGTGCGTGGGCGTGCGTCTGTGGGCGCCCGCCCTTGGGGTGTCTGTGTAAAACAAGATTCACTGCTTTTATTTCCTGGTTGATTTATGTTGTGAAGTTTGCCTTTGCGCTCACAATCACATTACTGGAAAGGAGGCAGAGCCAAGTGTGTGTGTGTGTGTGTGTGTGTTCGTTCGTGCGTGCGTGTGTATGTGTGTGTGACGCAGTGATGTTGCAACAGTTGGAGCAGCCGACATACAGTCATCCTCTCATGTTCCGTCTTTCTCCCGCACTCAATATATATGGATCCTTCTTGTTCATATATGAAAATAACAACATAGCAAACAATATTGGTGTTCCTATGACTGTAGGTTTTTATATTGATATATGGTATGATGTGATCATACCACGAGGCCTAATGGGTGTTAAAAACTTGCATGAATGAATACAAAATCAATAAATAACCAGATTATAGATGTCGGCTTCTGTCTGCATTTCAGTCCATGTGCCTGCTCACTATGCCTGGATCTATGTGTGTGGTAGGTAGCTGATTCACTCCTGCCCTAACATACCAACATCTGAGAAACGCAGAAAAAGGAAAGAGAAGATAGTTACGTGGAAGAAAGAGAGAACACAAATGAATATATTCCACTTTGATATTTTGTTGTGTCACATCCCTGGTGGGATATTTCAAAGGTGGGGGGTCTCTCATACACAGAGAGGATTGTGTAGGGCACGTCGCAGCTTTTAACATACGTCTGGAAGCATGGGTAAGGTTACTATGGCAACTCCCTTGTGGAAGTCGGATTAAAGGCCCCACCTTTGCGGTTGCTGCTCCTATTATTAAGCATTATGTTCCCGTGCTCGTTACTAGTGGTCTGGTACACAAGTGAATAATTCACTGTATATATCATTGCCTCCCCTCATGCACAATAAACAATACGCACAACCAAACATTGTCTACCTGAGCGGCAGTTGTACCGAACTGTCCCCGGCAGCAGCAGCAGCAGCAGCAACAGCAACATCATTAAATTGATTGGGACCTTATTCACGATTTTGTCTCATCTCATCAACACTGCCTGGTGGAATAAACGACCAAGAATCAATCAGCGAAAGAGTATTTACAGTTGCCAAATGCTGATGGATCAAATTATTGAATGATACATATTTAACGAGGCCTTATTGTGAAGCGGCGTAAGTGCTTTTTAACAGCAGATGGCTTCAGGATGTTTTGCGCGCGCGCGAGCGCGCAAAGGGTGCGGTAAACGCGGCTTGTCCTTCTGAAGTTCATTTTATCCAGCGTTCATTGGAAATTTGGGGAGAGAGAGGGAGATATCCGAGACGGTTAATGTACTGTTTCATCACATTATGCCAACCTTCCGGATGCTTCTATCGGCGCCGAACCGTGAAATCGTAGCATGTCTTCCCCAGTAACTTTGGCCGCTGTGGGGATTTCAGATCACAGCCTTCGTGGTATCTGCTGCGGACGCCGCTCATTGAACTATAAAAGACCAATTACAGCAACAATCTTCCAGAGCCCTCAGCCAATGCGGTGCGCCTGGTCATTATTGGAATTTGCAACCTGTGTCTCACCCCACTCCCACACACACACACACCACAATATCAGGCTTATTTTCTGGTCAGCCGAATGTGGTTAGTGGTGCTTCACTGCGCCGGCTTACAGAATTAGAAGTCCAGTGGATTCAGGGGATAAAGTGGATTGAAATGAGAGGAGGAGGCTAACGGGGGAAGAAAGGGGGGAAACGATAACGCATGGTAAATTGTGTGTAACCGAGCAAAGACCAGATCTGGACCGGCCCGGTCCCCGTGTTGCCCCCCACCCTGCTGTCTCACAAACACCACGGGCTGACATTTTGTTTCATGAGCAATTTAGCATGAACTGGTGGGAATGTTATCTTCCACTACAGATACTGGCACACACCAGGCTTTTCTTCTTCTATTCCTTTTGTGCGGCAGCCATTTTTGGCCAAATTGGTGCACCCTGGGGCCGTGTTTGACCTTAGAATGAACACTGATGTTAACCAAGCAAGGGTTTTTCTTCAATGTGGCTGTCTCTTCCCCCAAATTTGGTGAACCCCAACGGGGGGAGGGGGGGGGGTATCTTCCGCAGCCCTCTGTATATTACAGCCTATTGGAATGTTCTCAGTTGCTAAAAGGATTTTGTATTTGTAAGTCTTTATATTGAAAACTCTAGCATCGTCTTTGTCCACTTTGTCAGCCGTTTAGTAACTTTATCGTAAACAGACATCGGATGCCTGGCTATTGGTTCTGTGAAGCCTTTACCTTCCAAACTGAATCTGTCTCTGTGCAGTTGTCTATTTCAAAAGTTGTTCTTCCTCTTCACTTTGTCTTTCCTGTCCCGCTTCCTTCCTCGTAGGGGCCATCTTCGATGAGTCGGCACGGAAAGATGACGAGGTGTTTCGCCTTGCCGTGGCAGATCTCAATCTGAACAACGAAATCCTGGAGACGGAGAAGATCACCATTTCGGTGGAGTTCGTGGACGGGAACAACCCCTTCCAGGCTGTGCAAGAAGGTAGGATGATAGCGCTTTACTGCCTTTACCATCTAAGCGTCGTGGTAACGGCACCCAGCAGTTGGATCAGGCCCACATTTTCAAAAAGGGGATGTTAATTTGCTTCTGGACATAGTTTGACCCTAAAAAGAAAATGAATTCTCCAACCAACATCCACTCTCAAGTATCACTTTCGCTTTTGGCTGAAACATGCAACTGCTTAAGTTTGATATGTTTTTTTTTTTTTTCGTTTAAATATTTGTGCCAAATCTCCCCTGAACAGTTGTATTTACTGTTTACTTGTCTCCGCTTGTTAAACTTTGCAATGAATTGAGAACAATGCGGCTTGCCAAGTGGATACATTTTGAAACATGGCACCAAAGACCTGGCACAAAATCAGCCCCAGTCTTAAAGGTTCCCTTGTTTTAATGAATGGGTTGCATGTCCTCCAATTTGACCCGCATCACACTGAGTCATTCTCGCCTCCCTTCAGGCTTTAGTTGCCTTTGATACTGACGGTCACATTATTTCCACTAAATGTCTTTTTGAAAACAAATTGACTCTGGGATGTCAGGGTCCAATATTTTTGAATTTCAATGCGGCTACGCTCACTATCAAACCAACACAATTGAGGCTATATTACTGTACAACCATGCAACGAGGCATCACAACGTCATTCAGTTTATCTCTAGATATAATAATTTAACATTTCTAATTCTGCAAAAGAGTCACATATGTGCAAGTGCAGCATTTGACAGCACATGTGTGAAGCAGCTTTGTTTCACATGTTTAATGAGGACAGGTGTTTTGGTGGTAATGGTGGACACCAATGGTTTAATAGAAATCAGTTGTTTTTTTGTAATGCTAGGGGACAGGCACAGCAGCAAACCTAAGATACAACCTACAGTAGAAACATAAAGTCGATACAAAATGCAAGTATATTAAAGCTGACACCCTCAACTGCCCTTCGACTCCGTACTCATGACATGACATTTTGCAATCCAGAGAAAATCTGTTGTTGGAATGGATTTTTACTTCAAACTAGCCTGTGTGCATTTCAAAAAGAATTTATTTCAAGAGCTAGAGGGCATTTTACCTCATCATACGTGTGAAGTTTATGGTGTACAGAGATAACAGGAAGTTATAAATGAGTCGTAGACAGAATGTCGTCCCCTCCCTTAAATGCAACTTAAACCCTGAGTGCATCCGAGTAGTACTGCTGCTGCAACAATTTGACCCTGAAATGTTGTGAAACACACAATTTGACGATATACAGGAAGGGACGTTTTTTTTGGACCTTGCCTTCATGGCTAATCCAACAATACGGCGCACGGTTTAGGGTATTTGTTGTTATTTTTTCCAGCGGTCCTCCAGAGGCTCCAGTCACGTAATATATTGAGTAATTTCCGTGAGCTTCTTTGTATTTGAGTCAAACAGACCGCAGGCTGCAAACAAAGGTGGCCAGACTCCGAGGGGATTTCTCTCTCCGGAATTAGCTGGGAGAACCTTGTGTTGTATGACGTGTGTGAGCATTGGGTTGCGGGTGTGTTTGTGCATCTCTTAGAGCCTTGTGATGCTTTTTGCTTTGATTTAAGGGCTTTGCAGTGTGTGTGGTGGTCGGGCTGTCATTCTTTGAAGTTCCAACCTGCGTATCAGGGCTGTGTGTGCACGCAGGCTAAATGTCTGTGTTTGTTTCTTCTTCATTTTTTGTTTTTCATTTCTTTGCGGACAGGGAGCAGCTTGCATCTCGAGTGTCTTATTTAGAATATCAGCATTGGAACAGTGAGCAAAGAGAAGTCTACCAGCGCGGCGGGGGGGGGGAGCATTTGAACACTTTCTCTTTGACCGAGCAGACTGAGGCAACAGCGTGTTGGTGGATGCTGCAGTATGCGTCATTCTGTCTTTTTGTGTGCTTTACGTTTTCACAATTTCCTAGATTCTTGTAAAGTGTTCAGTTGCAGATGGTCGCAGATATTTAGTATGCTGCTTTTGAAGTTGATGTTTTGTTTTTCTTTTTTTCTTCCTGCAATTCCATTTATAAATATAGACACGGTCACAACTCGGAGCTGCTGCCTTAAAAGTAGTCTGCTTCTGTTGTCCCAATAGCATATCTATTGGCAGGGCTGCTTTTGTAAATGATAAACGGGGGGTCTTTAATTCATATTTTTCGTAGATAATTTATTTGCGTCCTTAACCTATTAATAATGAATTGCAAACTGGATTTGCTTCCATTCCTGCTTTTACCAACCCTGAATGATTGAAGTATTTCAGTCTGTTGGCGGTGCTGTCCAAGTTTGCGGGTGATACCATGAATGATTCCCGGTTTTCCTTTCTGTCCAGTTCCTAACAGACGCCTTTGCTTCCTTGCCAGTCTGCTTGCCGGTCTCTCTGTGTGCCAGTTTGTGCAGTTAGCTGGCCGATGAATTGATCGCTTGTCTCCCAGTCTGCCTGTCTATCTGTGTATTTGTCTAGCTGGTAACCTGGCCGGAAAATCAATTGCATTTCTCTGCGTCTATCTGTCATGGATTATGGCTTCAGTGGCTGCCAACTGCCTGGTGCCCTTTAAGCAGAATGAAGAGACAGTTACATCAATTATTAATTTCGATCAAATTCTAATTCTATTAAGCTGCACTTTTTTTTTTTAGAACATTGTAACCTATAGAAGGTGAATAACGTTTTTTTTTTTTAATTGCCTGAAACAGTGCATGTGAAATTACAGCCAATACACAAATACTCTCTCGAGAGCTCGATTTATGTAAATGAATTCTGTACGAAATGCGTAATTATGAATCAGACTTTTGATTTAATTCAGTTATAATAATAATAATAATAATAATAATAATAATAATAATAATAATAATAATAATAATAATTATTATTATTATTATTATTATTCTAATAATGTGCAGTAATTCAATGTATAATTAGCAACAGATTCCCTTAAAGCTATAAGCTATAATTCAGCGGTTGGATTAGTAAGAGGTCAAGAAGCTTACACAAAAACACAATATTATGATTCTGCATAGAAAGACGGACTAATTAAGATGTGACATGTAAGATTAACATATCGAAAGGAAAATAAAAAAGGAATTCTTGGAGGAGCAGTACTGTTCATGAAACCACTTATTAGCTGAAAATATAAAAAAAATGTTTTTTTCTGATTTTCATAGAGGCTTTGGAATGTAACATGTCGATGTGAGTGTACTGAATTGTCTGATGAGCATATAAATGGGCTTGGATTTAATCCCTTGCCCTCTTCCTCCTTCCCTTCCCCCTTACTTAATTGTGGATCTGCTCCTGTCACTTATATTCACATTTCTCTTTTCCCCTATCTCCGTAGTAATCAGACTAGATGTTACTTAGGGAACAGGTGGATTCATGTATGGGAGTGTGTCTGTGTGTGTGTGGGTGCGTGCGTGCTCATGTTTGTGTGTGCACTCTCATGTCTCCATCAATTAAAGCATTGAGAATCACATAATTGGATAACGGTCTACGGAATGCTGGGGTGGGGTGGGTGGGGGGGTTTTGGGGGATGGGTCAGGAATTGAGCGCAGGAGGAGACCACAAGAGGGTGGGAGCTCAATAGTTGTCTCGATTTATTTCTCATCTCAGTTAAGTCTTGAGATGCAGCGCACACAGGGAGAAGACAATCTCAGTCCATTCCTAAAAAGAGTTCAGATACTGTATAGTTAGTTATTTCTTAGCTCACAAACAAGAATGTGAAATACCCCAATGAAACGAAAATGGCCGTTTCTTTTTATCTGTTGCACGGAATACATGATCTGGACAAAATGCATATGAATGATATGTTTAAGTATATTGTTAATTCAGGTATTATCTCCACATGCAATATGCAGTGTAATCAGCTGCAAAATTCAGCACTACATTGACAACTGAGCGGTAATGTATGTGGGGGGAACAAAATCTAAGGCTCATTAATGTTCATTTAATTAATAGTTGAGACATTCATTTGAACCTCCTCATAAGAAGAAGCGGTTAGGTTTAATTAGATGACATGCCGTTCACGTTTTCCGATTTTTGGGTGTAAAAGCCTGCTGATACATTTGATCGTGCAGCGTGATAGGCCGCTGTGAAGATTCAGCACCATGGACAGCTCCAAAAATCACACAAGAAGGCTTTCTGTTTGGACAGTGGAAATAAGCGCAAAGCAATGAAGAGCTAGAGCGGGTAATTTATGTACAATATATAATATGTAATATGTGATAATATGTACAAGGAAATGGCAACTTACTCGTTGAGAGACTTTAAATTGCAATTCTTCTGTACATGTTCGGAAACTTTTTAGATTGAGGTGAAAAGTTTCAATTGGGATGAAGATGAATTACGAGGCCTGATAATGTAACATGGCATGTCCATAACGATGATAATTATTTATCCCAGCATTGTCAATGCTTAATTAAAGTTTCAAAGGATCGGGGTGACCCAAAATGTATATTTAGGCGACTTGTCACTTTTTTTAATTTGATCTGTTCTGACTCAGTGGAACTCTTGTGAGTCACGGGAACGATGTGGTGGAGAGCTAAAGTCAGCACGTAGCACTCGACCGCATGAGCGTGGTGAGAATGACTAAACCCGACTTTGTCATGTTGGTGAGCACACCACGAAAGACGTATTAACGAACAGCCTTTCGTCCTTAAAGGGTCACTTTTTTGGGGGGGGGATTTTTACACTACTTTGTCAATCCCTGTTTTGTTGTCTATTGCTGCGGGCGGGTTTTCATTTAGAATGCAGAATGCAAAAAAAAAGTTTTGTGATCGGGTCTTTTAAAATTGTTCCTCCTCACCAAACCTCAATGTGCCATTTCAAAGATTTAGAAGAACCCCCCCCCCCCCCCCCCCCTTTGCGCCTCTGTCGGAGGCCTCGACAGTTAAAAGTTGATTTTGGACTTTGATGAAAAATAATTTAAAGCCTCTCAATTTTTTAAGTGTTTTCTTTCAGCCAGCACCGTCTGCTCAGACTTTGGGCCGAGTCGTGAATGTTTCATCGGCATTATTTCATTTATCTTTCATTAACACCACAAGGGTTCTTTGTGCTCCGATGAAATGACCGAGACAGAGTCCTGGCCGTCACTTGGCGCAATGTGAAAACCTTTTACCCAGCCGTTTAAAACTACTGTATGTTTTGATTACAAATTGGTTTATCATTATTATTATTATTTTTGATGAGCTTTATCTTCCTGACAGTCACTAACAGCTGGCACTTAGCTGCATTTATGTACTGACTTCATGTCAATACTTCTAGGAGCTACATAATCATCTTCAGGCCATTATCTCCTAAATATGCCTAAATGTGTTTTTTTTTTTCCACCCTTGTCTCCTCCGGCCAAGTTTTGGTACCAAAATGGCCGGAAAATCAACCACAAACCATCATGTCTTCATTCTCTGATGTGAATGCTCGGGAAGCTGTTGTCGGCTGCCATAGAGACCAAAGACATCTCATGTTCTTCGGCGGTTACATCACTCAGGGCTCGAAGCCTTTCTCCTCCTGCCACTCTCCCTTCATTTGTCCATTTATCTAACAGGCAGCTGTATACAGAGACATATCAACATACAGAGACGCACTCACACACAGTGACGTGATACTCTACACACATGTTGGTTTTCTTGAAATAGTCAAATGCCTCTGCTCATCCCTGTCCAGCAGATTCCTCCTGTCCTCTGCGTTCAAGGCTAAATAACAAAGATGTTCACATATCTGTTTCCTTCTGCGGCCCTACATTACTATCCATGTTTCTCTTCTGGCTCTCCAAGTCTTACATTCTCTCTGTCTTTATTTGGAATAATTCAATTAACCTTCCCGCTAATCGAGGTGGCGAGTGGTAGCCATGGCGACGCTGACATTTGAAAAGAGGCAATGTCACGTGGTATGTATGTGGTATGATCCAACTCAACTTTTGACGCTTTCAATATGCGATTGGTTGGCAGAGAGAAAGTCATTTGAATAAATGTCACAAGTGCATCTCTATTGAAAGGTTTCCTTCCTGCCCCCACTGAGCGTTGGCCGATGCACACTGAGTCCTGTCCTCCCGTCCACCCCGTCCCTCTCTCTCTCTCTCTCTCTGGATCTCGCTCTGTCTCTCTTACTCTGTGTCTTTGTTTCAGTATGTATGGCTGCTTGACAGCCAGCTTCCTCTCTCTACATGAACAAAGACAATCCTTCACTGCAGATGGAGAAAATAAGGTCGCCCACATATTATTTTTGTTGTGGGATCTCCATAATATATCTCCGAAAAGAAATAATACTTATAAAATGTTTTCCTATCTAATGTTTTTCTAAGTATGCACGATTGCACTGTGGCATGGATATGAATAACAATAACACATTCAAGAGCTGATCATAAGATAATATACATTCCATTCTCATGTTGACAATTATTACAGCTATACATACAGCTTGGTTGTGTATTTCGCACACTGCAGCAAAAACATATTCCGTCTAAATGCTTGCCTTGTTTCTGTGTGTGTGTATCGCATGATCCCGGGTGGTGTTTGACAGCATTGTCAAACACATAATGTGTTATGGCAATATGAGCAAACACATTCTCACACACACACACACACATATAGATGTTAACATAACATCATTTTAAAGTAGCAGCAAACCACGTTTTACACTGGAGGATACACATTTTAAAGTGTTTGGCTCACTGGAGCACTATTTGTCCAGAGGACAAAACACTCAATAAATGAATAAACAGCACTGATATACTGTGGCAGTGCAAATGCACACGCAGTCCCAGAGTGAATGGGGGAAAAAGAAGAAGCCATTCCACTCTCACTCTTTTGTTTTATTAGAGTCGTAAACTACACGGACAGGAAGTGGCCAAAAAACTTCTACCTGATTTGATTTGAGGGGTTTTCGGACACAAAGTGCTCCCTTGTGGTCTCCCTGTTTTTCTTCGATACAATTGAATATAAGGTTCTACTGGCATGAGAACTGTCTGCATACAGAAAAGCGACACAAATAATCATCATGTTTTATGGATTTTATCCCCATTACACTTTTCAATGTCAGCGCCACACACACACACACACACACACACACACACACACAGCAAGAGTTACTTTTCAATGTTCTGTGTATGCAGAGAACAAAAACAAATCATGTGTGTGTGTTTGGGGTTGTGTGTGAACGCGGGTACCGAGTCTTCAAACCCCTCTCATCCCATATAGAGAATGTCATTTTTTTTTTTTCCCCACCGCCAGACAAACCCACAAGCTGACAAACGCCTCCTTCTCCTCCGTGGCCTCTGGTGGCGTGATTTTGGCTTTCCATGTTTCAAAGCCGTTCTTTTGCTGTTGTTCCCAGCTTGGAGGAACAGCGGAATGGAATATGCAATGTTGAGAAGGAGGTAAAACAGCAGGTAGGGATGAGGACCTGGTATATTTGATTCATATAAGATGGTAACACTTTATGTTGAAATTCAAACTTTGTGTAAAATCTCAGTTTTCTCAGTTGGAGTATGCATAAAGAAATATCTTTATCTCTCTTTCGTACAAACATACACACACACTCCCACACAGCAACGCACATTCAACCGCACACACCACATCCAGGGTTTTTCTCTACTTCTCCTCAGTTTAAATCTTTACCCTCCTATCTATCACCAGGGACGTGATTACAGGCCTTCCTTTAGCTGATGGTTGACTCAGTTGACAGGCTGTCATTCAGACCACCGAGTTACCATGGCGACGGCTCAAACTGCTTTCTCTTTGACAAATGGGTGACACATTATTTCACCTGGGCGAGACTGGTCAGGAAAGACTGAAATGGGAAAGGAAAGGTTTGGAGAGGAGAGGCTTAGCCAAGGTATTTATGCCGTTTTTTGGCTCATTATGGGACCGTTACTGGCAGGGGCATGGTGGTATGGTGGTTGCATAGTTGCTTACACACAGACACACACACACACACACACCAAACATTCTCTCTCTCTCCCTCCCTCCCTCCCTCTCTCTCTCTCTCTCTCCCTCTCCCTCTCAAGTACACACCTGCACGCACACACACACACAGACACGCGCACTGTGTGAGACAGGCAGGGTCAGGCAGGTGAACGTGGAGAGGAGTGAGCGACAGGAAGCGCTTTAATGAAACACTCCAAAGAACCAATGCAGTGGCACTCGCCTTTGTCTAGCACATAAAGCGATAGATAAAGAGAGACGGAGAGGCATGACATGAGAGAAAGTGAGGAAAAAAACGGGGAAGCCAACACAAGCGTCGACCCCCTGTGGTTTGAGGGGGCGAAATGAGAGCGGCAGGGGTGGAGGGGAAAGTGGCTGCTGGAATGAGCCGTTTCATTCGTCATCGTCTTCACGAGGAGTATTCCAATTTTACAATTTTGCAATTTTACTATTTTGTTATTGCATGGGCGTAGTCTGCCGGTTTTGTTTAGTCTGTGTCCGGGATTGGAAGTAAATCACTTTTGTCTTATATTGAACGTTTCCTTTCGAGGTTCATCCATCATGCCACGAAATCCCTGGGACAAATTGTTTTCTTGGGATTTGAACAGCGCTTCAAAGTTCATTCCTTTGTCGGTCCGAGCCTCCAGTGCGCCCGAAGCAGACCTCAGGAGATCCCCTTAACTGGGGGGAGAAAAAAAAAAAAAAACTTCATATCTTTATCCTGTATTTACTCTTCCTCACAATCAGTTTAGCCCCATCCCTCGGCCTAAAGCCAGAGCCCTGAGGTCCAAAGGAAATTGTTAAAATTCCCTTGAAGATACAAATAACTCTTCTTACAGTTATTACCTTGTCAATCCCGAGTGATACATTTTAGACCACCCGTTTGCCATGTTTTCAAAAGATTATTCTTTTTTTTGGTCATAATGTGGTTTTCCCGGATTTGAGACTTTTTCTACAATGACTACAATTATAGCCCTGTTTACCACCTTTAATTTAAGGAACAACGAGCGTCCCCGATGGAACTACGCCTCAAAGCAGTCGGTATGGCACCTCCATTCCAAGACAACCCCAGGCTGTTAGAATTCGTGTCTCTCTCCCTCTGGCTAGTCTTTGACTGTAGGGACGACAAGAGAGTGTGAGGAAAAAATTGGGACACAAAATTGAGCAGCGGATAAATCTCTGCAGACATGTTCCCGCTTTCCCATCTGCAGCCAGACACGCCCGGAGTCACGCGTGCATAAAGGACATTGTTTATAGACAGGAGAAAGCACTTAGTTCCTCCTTCACACCTTTTAGCGAGAAGGTCTTCGGAGAATCAGAGAGAGAGAGAGAAGACAGGGGGAGAAAAACAGACCGGGTTAAGAGGTTATGGGAGAGGAGGCGAAGAAGGTAGAGTCACATGATGGTGCTACATTTCCTGAGACAAGAAATGAAGAGACGAAGAGAAAGAAAAGGCACAGATGGCTAGAATAGAGGGAGAAGAAAGGAGGTGAGGTAAGGACAGTGAGATTTAAATGGACGTGCGCTGCCAGTCGAGGCAAGGGGGGAAAAAAATAAATAAAAAAAAAAGATGAGGGAAGAAAACGGAGGAGGAACGAGAAAAGCTGCAACGTTTTGCCTTGGGAACCGATGTAGGTGCTCGGAGAAAAAGAAAGGTCGAGCCACAGGCAAGACGAGAAGAAACGACTGGGTGGGCCAAGGAGCCGCAGAGAGGCATGGAGGAGTGAATGATGAGGATGGGGAGATTGCAGGGGCCTCTTTTTCGAGAGGCCAGTGTCGGAAATTGCTTGTCGTGTATCGTGCAAGGGAGTCGTGACGGTTGGTTGGTAGGATTCGGATGTGTCGTCTCTTGAGCCCCCTAAATAGCTCTTGCTTATGGCTTGATTTTCTGTGCGTGCGCGTGTGTGTGTGTGTGTGTGCGCGCGCGTGCATGCTTGAATAGTTATGGCACCGGTCAAGCTGCCATGCTATCACAAATTGCCTGTGGTCTAACGTTGTCACCACTGTGTGCAAACTTTGCAAAAGGCGCCCCGGCCCTTTGTGCTGCATAAAAAAATAACCGGGCGGCCGATCATTTCGTCACACGAGTTCACGTCTCGCCCGACATCCCAGGCTGATTGTGCTCACAAATATTCCCCACGACAGGCCCACACTGCTATGGATATTTTTTTTTTTGTTTGCAATTGACTCCTGAGGCGACATGCGATGTGGTATCTAGACGAGATGGGGAACAAAGGGGGAGCACGCCAAGTGCACGTTTTATTTCATTTTAAAATAAACAGGCACATGGCGAGAAACAGCTGCCAAACAACCATCGGAGGCAAACGAATGTAAGCGTGAATTAGCGAAGTGGAAGCATTTTTAAAGCAAGCGGCTTCATGGAGTGATGCAACAGAAGCCAATTAAAGATAAACCAATTCTCGTTAGTGATAAAAGGCAACCTACAATGACAAATTAGCACGGAAACCCCAGATTATTCAAACGGGAGCTTTAGTGGTGGGGTTTTTTTTTTTTTATTTTTTTTTTTGGTTATTGATACGAATACAGTTGGCGAGAGTGGTATTTTACAAAGAGAAGGATTATTGGGGATGGGGGGGTCTTTAATTGTGCTCCAAAAGTAGACGGGGTACAAGGTGCTACAGGTGACTCAGTAGTGTTCAGGGGACACCTTGTGCAGCCTAATTGAATTACAATCTGCTCTCTGCTTTTCGCATTGTGTATGTCCGAAGAAAACAAGGAGGTGAGGGGGAATTATGTTAGTGGGTGTGATTAGTATAAGCACCAGCGTGGGTGTGGGTGTGTGTGTGTGTGGGGGGGGGCGGGCGGGCAGGTCAGCGTGTTGGTGTGCGTGTGCCCAGGTTGAATATGTTTTCAAGAAGTACACAGTGCGTCTACTTTGGTGCACGTGTTGTCAGGGTCAACGTCTGGCGGCTTCTCATACACTCTCTGACTCAAGCTCAAGGTAACGTCATTTCAACATTTTGACACATGCGGGAGTGCAAACTCCCAGTCCAGGGGAACCGCTGCAAGATATCCCTTTAGTTCCTCCTGAATAAAAAATGACCATTTTAATGGCGAGTCCCACTTGCCACGGCTTCTCAGTGAGCTAATCTTGCCGGGCATAGTTTTTCCTGGAGCGAGTAGATAAGATCCCCCCCCCCACCACGAGGTGGGTTTCCCCGTAAAAGAAAAGCCAGGCCATGCCGATGGTGGAACCAGACAGGGACATGACCATTTTCTCTCGAGATTCACCACTGGAGGGTGTTTTTTTTTTTTACTTTGGAACGTTTTCCCGGAAGTTACCCATTGCAACACTTGCGCGAAAAAGGGAACCCTTTTCGCGAAAGCTTGCGCTTCAGACGGAGGTGGCCAAGGGTAAACCCGAGGAACGTGACGTCTCCGATGCCCAGGCGCTCCTCCTGGGCTTGAAACGGTCGGATGCCGCAATTATAGACTTGATGGTTTTAACCTTGGACGGGCGTCTGCCGGCATGAAATAATAATGAGTAAGCCACCGTGGCTAAGGAGGTAGGGATCAGGAAAACCATCGCCCGCACGGCCCGACCGCGGCCCTCATCCAAATGCATCACTAAGAGAGGTGAGCGCGATAAAAGACATCCCATAAGTGTTTACCCTTGAATGGCAAAAAAAAAAAAAAAAAAACGTCCAGGCGTGCAGGTCGGCTTTCTGTGCTGATGGCTGCGTGCTCAGTGCCAAGGCGGATAAAACCTGCCTGCCGGTGATTATGCGGGGAGAGGCAAGTGATGCGCGAAGCCCACTTGGGCTTTTTATGGTTATTATTCTGGTCGCCGAGTAACAGCGGATGAGTAGCGGACACGGCGTCCGTTACTGAGGTCCAGTTCCACCGGAGAGCTACGTTCGAAGTCTGAAGACTGTGAGCTCCTCTCTGCTGTGATTATCAAAGGTTGTTTCTCTTGCCTTTTATCTTATCTTGTACTTAGAATGCGGAGCCTATGTTGCTTCCGTGATGAGAGGAATACAGAGTAATTGCCCGAGAGATAAAACAGGCCAAAAATACCGGCGTTCATTTTTCGAGCAGAGGCACGGAGAGCCCTGGCTGAGTAATAAAGAGCAGAAGAGAGACCGAAGTCTGAAGACTGTGAGCTCCTCTCTGCTGTGATTATCAAAGGTTGTTTCTCTTGCCTTTTATCTTATCTTGTACTTAGAATGCGGAGCCTATGTTGCTTCCGTGATGAGAGGAATACAGAGTAATTGCCCGAGAGATAAAACAGGCCAAAAATACCGGCGTTCATTTTTCGAGCGGAGGCACGGAGAGCCCTGGCTGAGTAATAAAGAGCAGAAGAGAGACAAGGAGAGAGAGAGAGAGAGAGAGAGAGAGAGAGAGAGAGAGAGAGAGAGAGAGAAAGGACTATAATATAAGTCAAGGTTGGGGAAAAGAGTCGATGCACTGTATCCTCTCGCTCTCTCTCTCTCTCTCTCTCTCTCTCTCTCTCTCGCTCTTTTGCTCTTGCTGTCTCCGTCTCTATTCCTTCCCTTAGCCCTGAAAGATGGTGTGTACTGCATAGTAATGAATTGGTTGCACTCCCCCAAGCCTGGAGAATGGGCCCCATTAAACTGCATTAAAACACAATAAGGCCTCTGTGTGCGCGCGTGTGAGCGTGCGCGGACGCGCGCGCGCGCCTGCGTGTGCGCGCCCGTGCGCGTTTTGGTGACTGAAAGCCAATATTTCTCCTCCGCTTGCCCTGTATTTAATTCTCACTCTCGATTTCTCACTCATTCTGCTCTGGCCCGTGGCTCTCGGTGCCCTGACCACCCTCCGCCCCTTTGCCTCCCGCCGCCATCCTTCCTCCATCTCTCTCTATTTCCCTTTCCCCTTTTCCATTCCGTGTCACCAGCGAAACCCTCTTTCTAACACCCATCCCCTTTCCCCCGGTCCCTTTCCTCTGCGTGTTAGATTATTCATCAGTGAACATACTTTTGTTTATGAATAATTTTGCCGTTGGCTGCATCAGAATCCAAATGGCTGGAGTGCTTCTTTTATAAGCAGATTGTGTGTATTAATGTATGCTTGTGGATGTTGTGTCCTTAACCCGTTTGTTTGAGCTGTTCTCCCGTAGCTATGTCAATGCATTATTTTTCATTGGGTATCTGTGCCACTCCATGTGTATTTTGTTGTTAGGTAGCTGCCTGTGTGTGTGTGTGTGTGTGTGCGCGCGCGTGCGTGTGACTTCATACCCTCTCCGGCGTATTCAAACGCTCGAGGATTAATAAGCATCGCTTCCAATTTCCAGGCGCTTCCTCTGTGCGGTTCAACCCTTAGTCTTCTAAAACCGAAAGGAAAAAAAAAACAACAAGTTAGTAAGGCACAAACCAGCACACAGCACAACATAACAAATCAGACTGTAAGGTGGAATTTACATCACTACAGGAAAGAAACAAACAAGTGCCCCGGGAGCTGCGGGGAAAGAAAAGAAACACATGAATATAAAAAAGCTGCTTTTTTTTTATTTTTTTCCCCCGATCACCCGCCACCTAGACAAATCCGCATTTCCTTTTATTATTTTGCCAGTGTGCCAGTGTGCCAGCATGAAGGGTACGAAGCCCCGCAGCAGAGACGCATCCAATGACTTTTGGTATCTAGTCACCGAATCGCATTTTTAAAGGGCACTCAGGAGGAGATGATGACCTCATGACCCCCGGCATTTACCGACAACCTTCAGAAGCGTTTTTTTTTTTTTTTTTTTTTTAGATCTTTCAAGAAACGACAGCGGAGGAAAAATGTGTCCCGAACAGGTCCTTCCTGTGATCATCAGGCTCCTTTCTCATTAGCTTTTATTTGGGGGCTTTAGACTCTTTAGTCATCTGGCCTCCTACGGGTTACAGGATCGCCGGAGGTCTCCTGTCGCTGCAGTATCAAAGCGACCCCTGTCCTTTTAGCGCTTGAACGGGGTTCAGGGGAGCTGTGTGATGCACACAATGAAATACTCTTTTCCCAGCAGGTGGGAGACAATGTCTGCGATGTGGCAATTCTTTTGATCTGTGATGTGCGATGTGTCGGCTTGCAATGCTGAGAGTGGAGGATCTCTGAAAAAAATGCCCCCCCCCCGATTCAGCCAGAAGCAGATTAATAATAGCAGGATTAGGATGACAGAGAAAACAGGTTGATTGAGCTTATTTTAATTTGGCATTGAGGCCCATTTGGATGGGGCCATTGAAATGTGTTAATTAGTCAATTAGTCCAAAACCTCACATGATTATTGATGAATGGGACCGCTCTAAAAAAAACAAAAAAACAATTTGACCCGCCCAACGTCTCCGTACTGAGTTCATGCCTGCGCGCCACGATAGCGGTGGATTTATGACGGCCTGCTTCGCAAACCTTTTCACATGAAATGTCTTGATTGTGATGAAGACCGACAAACGTGTGACGCCCTTAGGAAGCTCTGGAGTAAATCAGAATAACTCCCAGTGTGGTTTGATTTGTCAGCCTGAGAACATATTGAACTGTGGGGGCATCGCGTCGCACGCGCCACGGACACGTGGGGAACTGACACCTTACCCACGGGAATACAGGTCAGTCATCCAAATCGGCCAAAAGCCCCGAGAGGATATCCCGCCGATTTACACATGGCTATTTGAAAAAGAAGAAGAAGAAGAAGTAGACGGCGTAAACGTGAACAGGTGGTCAACCAAGGCCTCTGCACAGAGACAGCGTTGTCCTGCGTGGCAGCCGTCTCCGGGAGACCTGTGCCTTACAGAGTGGAAAGCCGTGTTCACAGTCTAACCAGTGCACTTGAGGGTTTATGGCGGCGCGGTAACGACAGGATTATGGCTCACGTTGCTCTAATGGACACCGTTGTGAAGCCTGAAAATCTCATTTCCCCTTCCCCGGGAAATCTCCGCTCGATGTAGTCGATGTAAAGAGAAACGATATAAATAAATAGATCAATATTCAACGCGGGACACCTCTGTGTCTCTCGTCTGTCAGCGGAGCGGGAGATGAACTGCGGTATTGCTGCAAGAAATGTAAAGTTGTCCTATGAAGTAAGTATATTCGGGAGTGCTGAAAACTTCAGCTCATAGGTCAGCGAAATTCATAATTATGAGAGAGAGTTTTTTTTGTTTGTTTTTTTCAGCCCAGACTATTTCCTCAGTGCTGGCTTAGACCACAGTGACATTCAGGAGAGCCTGTGAGTGAGTGGGCCACATTAGCTGGAGTCAGCACCTCTCTTTCAAACCGGTACTTCCTCTGCCGGCGGAGATATGACGGAGAGCAGGAGCTCCTTTTGAAAAGCTACAACTTTCCTTCTTTCTTTTTCTTTTTTTTGCCTCACTCGTATTTCTTTTCATCGTCCCCGCCTTTCGTCTTAAAAATAACAGTGATGCCGAGCAAGTAACCCGTTGCATCTTTAATTAGCCGTGGGTGTCGTTGTTGTTGTTGCTATTAAATTGTAATGGCAAATGAAGGCCAGCTTTGTCAGCCTATTGCTTTTAAATACAGGCAGTAATCCTCCTGCTGCTCTCATTTTCTGTTCTGGCTGGCACAATGGCCTGTCCTCTTTTCTTTTTTTTTTTCCCTACGCCAAATCAACTTCTCCAATCAATGCACCTGTCAGGCATGCATACACCTCACTTATGAATTGGGAGTTGTCGATCACCTTTTTTGAGCTGGATGACAGTTGTCATATGCTGTGTGTATAATATATAATGGTTTGGTTGCCCGCCCCACACACACATACACAACTCATGCCTTTCTTCCCCGCACTTTCTCGCCTCCATTGTGATGGGAGGGACTAGTTGGGAGAATTGGAACCCCCCCCCCCCCCCCCCCCACCCCCCTCCACCACCCCTCCCCCCCCCCAGGGTTAGCCCAGTCTTTGTTTATTTATTTAGCTTTTTTGTTTTCTCCATCTTTTAACATTATTCCGTTTCCCCATCACTCTCCATCACTCAGTCATTACTGTCCTCCTGTCCGCCTGTGATAAATAGTCCCACCGATCCCATCAATTTTATCATGGCTAGACCCTATGTGTGTGCGTGCGTGCGTGCGTGCGTGCGTGCGTGCGTGCGTGCGTGCGTGCGTGCGTGCGTGCGTGCGTGCGTGCGCGTATGACGGGATGACATGCAGCAAAGGGCCCAGGTCAAATATAAACCCTGGTCATTGCATTTCAGACTCCACCAGATGGGCTGTGTGTTCTTAACTAGGCCTTTTCCTGTTTAACTCGTATATCGTTATTCAAAAAATGGAACCAACTATTTAATATAAGAAAAAAAACGTTGCTTCATCAAAAACCCGGTCAGGTTTTATTATTTTGCAGTGACGTGCAGGGATGAAAACCTGGTTCCTGATTGTAAAATGGAACAGCCTTTTTGGAACGCGAACGCAGTGATTCGACGAGCAAATTGACAAAAATAGTCACTGTTCCCCCTGATGACCACTTCCTTTGTGTGTGTGAAGTGAGATCTAATTGCGCATGCACTGCACATGTGCGCTGCGTTTGCATACTGCCCATCGCGAATGTGTGTTCTGGTTGGAATCAATTGAAGTGGCCTTTGTAAAATAGCAGGCTTTAGCAACCATTCCCCGAAGCCACTGTAGTATAGATTCAGTGATCTATAGAATGGCCTCCTTTGACGCTGACCCTAAGCATAAAGGAAATTCACCTGAACAGCGTTCGATTATTTGAACCCTTTTAACATAATATGCATTCTGACCTGACAGTGATGCTGTTGAGCTGCGCTGTAGCTGTTGTCAGTGGCTGTCGCTGTAGCAGTAGTCACTGTACATGGCTCAGCGCAACTAAACGCATGTTTTCATGGACCTCTGCATATTTTGGGACGATCGCGTGGTCTCAAAATAAGTAACGTAGGCACCTCCATAAATGATCTGATAACCCACGGAGCGTTGATGCATCATTTTCGCAATGTGCGCATGTTAATGCGGAGACCAAACTCCCCGCCAAAAAGACATTCGAAGGATCGGCGATATTAGTGTCCCTGACGTTGGACATGATAAACAAGTGTCGCATATAAACAGCCAGAAAGACAAGCGGGCAGATGGACAGTCAGATGGCTAAATGGCCAGCGATGAAGGCCCAGAGCTCAGCAGGCCACGGCAAACGTGCTCCCCCGCACAAGCACACGCACGCACACCCGCACACGCACAGCCAGACAATCTCAGTTAATGGAACCTGAACATGCAGGCACGCACAGCACGGTTATTTTCACCTTCCAGGTTTCCCCAGAGTGCTCCTGACGGACGTATGCCCCCCCTCCCCCCTCCGGGTCTCCCCTTATAAATTCCCCGTTTCTCATTTATCTCATTAGCTAATTTACAAATCAATGTTAATGAAGCCTTCCAATTACATAGAACCCCCGACCCCCGTCTGCGGGGTAGGGGTTCCCTGTTAGCTTCCCTGCTCACTGCCTCTTGATACGTGGCCCCGCGGAAAAAAAATCTACATCTATAAGGCCACAGTTTTCACTTCCGTGTTTTCCCCCTATTTCTTTACCGCGGGGACCTCGTCCTCCCTTTGCCTCCCTCCTTTCCTCACTTTAATTCGGCCTTTCCAAGGAAACGGGCATATTTGTTTCCCTCGAGTGTGTTTGACTCCTTAATGGAGATCAATCCCCGTCTTGGGCTGCCGGATTTTCCAGCCACCTCAGGCATCATTCCTCAGGGTGATTTGGGGTTGAATATTAAAAGTGCCTAATTTGGAAAAAAACAAAACAAAAACAAACAAACATTGAAAGAAGTTTTGGCAAGAGTCAGAATCAGGATAGTTTCTTTCTTTCACTCTCCCTCTCTCTTTTGCGTTTTCATATTCATTTCTTCACGTCTGAAAGCCTTTTTAATCAAATGTGTAATGAGGGCTGGCCAGTGGTGCATGGCAGAGGCTACCGGACAGGATTCATACTCTCGTCCAGTAACGATAAAAATATAAATTCCATTTCTCTTTTTTTTTTTTTTTTTGTTCTCTCTCACAACGTCTTAGGACAAATACACATAGCAGTGGTCGGTCGTCAGGCAATGTTAAGTGATTGTTAGTGTGGGGGCAGTGGAATGTCAGAGACGCCCATGGTAATCAGAAGTCCATATGTCTCTCATTAGCAGGATCACAGCGTGCTGTGTCCCATGTGTGAGAGGCTATTGGAGTCCCCTGTGTGTTGATATGTGTTGACATGACACAGCATTTCAAAAATAACAATCCAACATGATGCATGTAAGGCTTGTGAAAAGAAAAAACAGTTTTCATTCTATTTTTAGTTTGTAATACAACGTTTGCATTCAACTATTTGTGCCACTGCGACAGCAACTGATTTTGCAATCAGCCACTTGGAAATGTGACTTTTTCCGATGAAACGAAGCGCCAAATCGAAATGTATAGAGACTTAAACATAGAAGCGTCTGAGTTTCGAAATGCTTGCAAGTATTCTTGTTCTTGAAGTCAGAGTCAAAAATTAAGCAATACATTTCGAATGCTGGATGTGAAGCTCAGTTCGGTTTTTTTTCGGGACCGGGTATATTTTATATTTAGATTTGGCTCAGCACCCTTAATTTTCCTCTTGATCCACATTTTTACACGTAGTGGGTCCATTCATTATAGTCTACTTTTCTACAAAAATGCTTACGGCGGAGTCTTTTTTATTTTGGCTGCGGCTAGTGTAACTTTCATTCGGTGCACACACCTTTTGTCTGACGTTATTGAGATTCTCCGGGATACAGGTTAATTGAGTTTGCTCTTAACCGCTACACATTTCCTTTTAATGGCCCTCCACCTCTGCACCAGCTCTTTTGAAGCAACAGTTTTATATATATATATATATATATATAATATACCGATATACCAAACTGAACTTTCCCAAAAAAAAACACTTGAAAGCTTTCCTCTCTCGCAAAGTGAGAAGCCGACCACTTACCACATCTTCTCCCATCACTTTTGTTACTCTCCATTAAATGCATATGCATTAAGGGGGGGAGAAAAACACTCTGCTGTTTACACGCGCCGTGCACTCCAGACGCCGGACAACCTGCTTTTCCAGGCGGCTGCGCCTGAATCCCAAATAACACGGGGTTTTTTTTTTTTGCACACAATGCAAATGAAGCCGAGCGGAAAGGCTTTGCCATTTTTTGACCCTGAGTCTTTTTTTTTTTTTTTTTTCCCTCTCCT